>JBCAUA010037528.1:0-12064 GCA_038406235.1 Peronia verruculata | reverse complement strand
AAAGAAAAACACTGACCCCCCCCTCCCCCCCCCCCCCCCCCCCAAAAAAAAAAAAAGAAATTCAATATTTAAGTTCATGCCCTCCAATTTGGGAATTTTACACACTTTCAACGGAAATGTATTCCAAAACTGTGCATATGTAGGTACAAATAGAATATGACATACATCAACAATAATTGTCAATGTCATTATCTGACTTAACAGTAATCAGACATAAAGTGATCTTCACACAGTGGTTACATGAACAAATGCTTACTATACATGCACATGTCTCAGTTCAAAAAAATTATTCGTACTTTAGAAATATACTAATTATTTAAATGAGCATCAGAGCTGAATAATCTCAATTCATGTTTAAGGAAAGTTTACGTGCCCTTCACATTTCCTTGACTGCACAGTCACCCATGGTATTGCTGTTTATGCTGCCCTTGCACCATTGTCACTCTTTTTCCAGTTCTCTATCAAGGACGGGGAGATGACTTCACATTTTGTTTTTAAACAGCTTCAAACTATGAATGACTGAACATAAGTAGTCTTCTTTCTTGCATGCGTGATTGATCAATGAATTTAGCGATGCATTCCATCCTCCTATCTTTTCTTGAATAAAGAAAATAAGAATCGGGTCAAATCATCTGTAGAGTCAAAGTTGTCAAGCTGCATCCCACGGCCTATTGTATTCCAGTTCTCTTTCCAACAAGTTGTCTCCTTCATAATCCATTACAGAGAAAATATTTGGATGATGTCAAATGGTACGGTCCATCTCTTTCATATGATTCTATAGTAGATATATGTTCATGCTAGATGATAAATTAATTTGAATGGCAGACAGTTGATCCTGAATAAATCTGACAGAATCAGATGTAGGCATAAATTAGGAATTTATGGTGGATGCTATAAACATTACAAAGCATTTGCACAGTCAGCGTAGCCTGAAATGAATTCTACCGTGAACTTGTAGCCTATATGTTGCATTTTCTTTTCAAAGCTTAGTTAATAAATTCTTTCATGATACTATTTTATGACAGCTTGTTCTGCTCCGACGTCTCCATAAGGCTACCGACAGCGACAGCCCCTCTCTGCTGATGGAAAACAATTTCCGCCCTCCAATGCCTTTGAATAGGAGAACCATCAGAACTAATATAAAACCCCAGAAGCAGGTGAGAGAAATATATGCTTATAAATTGGTCTGACATCAGAATCTACCCACTGAAATGTTCCTCCCTATGTCAATGACAAAATCTGGAAACAATTATGAGATGACATAGATATATATCTAGTTTTTCATATATCAGTATTATCATGAGATATGTCCTGCTTGCCATATTATGGTTCTTGATCTCGCAGACCAAAGGTAATTATGAATCAGTCAGACGGGTGATGGATAAACAGAATGTTAAGGAATTCATTTTCCCTCACCTTTCCATTTCAAATAATCAAACACAAATGACAATATAAGTTGACAAAAGTAGTTAGGAATGAAGATTCTATGACCCTCAATTATGAGAATATAGGTCTTTAGTTGCTGTTCTACAAATGAGAACTTGGCAAGTAGTGAAATAGTGAGTGCCCTACATAATTATGACAGCGTTTAGGTTATGCCTGAAGAAGTGCTACATGTGAGTTTTAAGAGGAAAGGGAGGGGGAGGGAGGGGGGGGGGAAGGAGGGAGTGGAGGCGGAAGCGGAAGCCTCCGGAAATGTGGTTTCTGCTAAGAAATCCAACTGTGCGTACATATATTTGTTTTCTCTTGAAAGTTATACCTTGTCTTAAAATAAAAACAGTATAAAAAAAGTTGTGATACGATATGTTCATTTTGAGGTGTTTGACTCATGGTCATTCAATAGACGTTCCTGCCTACTGTCAATTCCGACATGGCTCCCTCTGATTACTGTATGCAGTGCCATATCATCACCTTGTGACCAGACGAATGGATGGGTGGATGGATGGATGGATGGATGGATGGATGGATGGATGGATGGATGGATGGATGAATAGATGGATATGTGGATGGATGGATGGATGGATGGATGGATGGATGGATGGATGGATGGATGGATGGATGGATCTACCGGGCGACGGATGAAGAATTGGTTGATTGGCTGGAACAAAACATGTAATTAAAATGTTCTGTCGTTTACCGTGCTCCTTATTTTATTATTATTATTATTATTTGTCTTTGTCACCTGATGAAGGGCTAAGCTGGCTTGAAATTCTGGTGCACTACATCAGTGTATGTCATTTTTAATTTTACAAATATGCAGTTTTTTTGTTTTTTTTTCTTTTTTTGTTGTTGTTGTTGTTGAATGTATTTAGCTAATAACAAGTTGGCAGTCCGTATTTCGAAATTCAGTTCATACGTTTATATGTAGGCCTATAATACTTCGGGCGTTAACTTTGACACATGATAGAGCTATATTCTGTAGCTGTAGACAAGATCTAGAAGTATATATTGGAGTAACAATTAAGTTTAAAAGAAAGGGGTGGGGTGAAAGAAGGGCAGAAGAAATGTAAATTTAAAGTGAGAAAAGCAAGAGAGAAGAAAAACAGAGAGAGAGAGAGAGAAAATAATTTTAAAAAAAAAAAAAAAAGAAAGAAAATACGCTCTTCTACACTCAAAATTATTTATGAAACTTTGTCTATCTGTTGTTTGTATATTGTGGATTATGGATGATTTCAGGCTCTCCAGGAACAAGTTCAATGGACCGCTCTATCTGCCTTGTCTCGATAATAATCTCCAATAGCTATTGCACAGTGCAATGCACACTGCACACGGTGACTCATGTATGAGTTGGCGGGAAAACATTTTGACCAATGATTAGGCTTGAAATGAGACACACATCCAGTGAGACGCTTGAGAATCGCTCACCGATGGCTACACAAAGAGAACTATATACAGTATTTATTATATATACAGTATATAGTTCTCTTTGGGCTACATGTACGACTACATCTCAAGCGACAGTCTCATGAGGTTTAACGTTGCTCCGCCCATAAGGCCGCGGCCACACTTAAGCGTCGCGTTGCGTGGCATAGCGTTACGTCGTCGCGCGTTGATGCCTGGCCACATACGGCGTCGCTGTGTGCTGCGTCGATGTGCTCCGATCGCGTCGCAGCGCGTCAACGCTTGTGATGGCCACACATTAGCGGGGCGTCGAAGCCAAAGAAGCGCGTCGACGTTGTTTGTGGCCACATACTAAAATGCTAGTTTCGCAGCTGCTTACAGCGTGCAGCCGATTGTGTCATCGCTTCTTCCAATCATGTCGGATCGAAAGTATGTGCTTTGGTCTCTCCTGCTAAAGCCGGCTTTGTCTCTTCGATTGTCGAGTTTATCAGGGTATCACAGATCATGCTGGCTGCATTCAATCAATGAGAGACTATATTTAAATTGATCAGATCGAGTATTTCTATTTCAACTGTTAACTAACTCTGCGATCTGTTTTAGAGGTACCGGTATAATACATTCAAAACATAGGAGTGCTACAGAAAAAAAGGAAGAGTTGTTGCTATCAGTCATGATGTAAATGATAGTGACAATTACGAGAGCTGTCCGGAAAGTATTAAAAAAAAATAGCCATAACTTTCAGACTAATGAATATCTTTTTTTTTTTTTTACAATCTGTAAACAGTGTACAACAACAACAACAACAAAGTACTTTCTTGTGGCCAGATATCAAGCACATCATTTTGCCAAATAAATATGGTAGCCCCCATTGCAGAATGGTCAAAGATAGAAATGAGGTGGGTTGTGCGATTTTTTGCACGTAAAAGGAAGAAATCCAGTCGAAAGTTAGAGTGAAATTTTTCCCTCTATGGTAGGAATGCAAAAAGCAAAAGTCATGTACATCCTTGGCGCACTTTACTCAAGGCAAGGACGTACCAGCTTGAATAATGAATCTTGTGCCCTGGGCTCCCAAAAGACACGCACAATACGTTCCTCGTGTTGATGAGTTCGTTCGAAAAGATAGGTGATTGAAAGTTCGAGACATTGCTTCAGTCCTTGAAGTTCCAAAGAGCACTCCTCATGAAGTTATCTAAGTGGATTTGGGATATCAGAAGTTGGGTTCCAAAACAGCTGACAGAGGATCATAAGCTTGAACGTGTCAATGTTTCACGGAATCCTCTGAATCTGTACAGACTAAGCGGTGGTGGTAATGATGAGAATCCTTTTGCTCAATGGGAACAGGGGAACTTCCAAGGAAACCATGATGGATTTCTCGAATACTTGACCTAGTGATGATACGTGGGTGCATCATGCAACGCCAGAAACAAAACGGGATTCCGTGACTTGGAGGTATCCTATACCGCCAGCCAAGGTGCAATTTATGGCTATCCTGTTTTTGGATGCCAAAGGTGTCCTTCCATGAGATATTCTGCCTCATGGACAATGCATTAATACTGCTGGTTGTAATGAAACATTCGACGATTGAGAGAAATTGGGACTTCTGGGTAACGGTGTCATTCTTCAGCCTGACAACGCAACACCCCACAAAGCTATTTTGACAAGAGTCTGGCTCCATCGCTATGAATGGGAGATTTTAGAACATCCACCGACTACTCAAGACATGGCTCCATTAGATATCACCCGTTTGGGTCCCTGAAACGCATCTTGGAGAAGAAAAGTTTAACTCTGTTGACAATCTCACCGGGGAAATGCAAGATCATTTTTCCTCGCTTGAAGCCAATTTCTTTAGGAAGAAAATCTATTTTCTGGCTCAATGCTGGCAAAAGTGTGTGGATCTCTAAGGAGACTACCTTTAAAAGGAGCCAAAGAGTGACACCAACTCTTGTGTGAGTTTCCCTTAGATTCAAACAGAAATGTTCACTTTATCCTACTGATCTTAATTACTTCTGAGATAGCCCTCGTAGAAATAATAATGTCAGTGAAAAGTGAATTATCATAACGTAAAGAGATATTTTGATTTCCAGGTTTCCTTCCGATTGATACAAACCTAGTCTAAGCTTGAAATATCTTTTATTTTCCTTATAGCTGGCTGCCCCTGAGAGTCGTTAGAAGATTTTTAAGTTATTAGTCGTCAGCCAATGCCGAAAGCATGAACATGGAATCCGTTTCCCAGAGATATAGTATGACAGTCGTATGTTATTAAGAACAAACAACAAACAAACAAACAAAATTATAATAATAAATATAAATATGTTGAATGTCTCAACTTTTTTTTTTTCAAAAAAATAATTTTAAAAAAAGGTTGCTATAAATGTCAAAAAAGAAAGTGTAGACAGAAAGTTGATCTCAGTAAACAATAACAAAGAAGGACGAGAGTTCAGGAATCACTGGATCATTAACAGCAAACAACAACAAAAACCTTTAAGTTCTAAACAAAGATGGGTGATGCAGACATGATAACAGGGAGATATAACTGGAGGAGAGACCGCTGACTACGAGAACTCTATTCTTGGCTCTCTGTGTCTTGAACAGCAAACTGGGCCTGGCAATGGTGGACGACCAAGGTGTTATATCTACCGAGCATTTCATGATGGTGTTGGCGGAAAGGGCATCACATATATACCGAAAGAGGGCTAAACAACAAGAGCAAATGGGAAAGCTCGTTGAGAAAGAGAAGAGTCGAATATTGAAACAGCTCTTGAAAAAACATGACGATGTAAGTAACGATTTTTTTTTTTTTTAAATTTGGATGATCTTTAGGAACCTCCTGATAGTATGTAACAGAACGATCCCAAAGAAATCAATGCAAATAAATTAATATGAAATCTATTATGTTTCAAAGTGAGTGCTGATGCAGTTTAAAAAGATGTCGATGTAGTAGGGTCATATAGTTTTTATCTCTCATATTAGTCAACGTTTGTGTTAGATGATGTCTGTTAACATATTCTACACAGATTACGAGGGCTCACTGCATTCAGTAATAATCTATGTATGCACTTTACACCAGTGTATTGTGGGTACATACTTCAATGTTGTAACCTGATTCCGTAGATTTTTTGCTAAAACTAATTTTAACCAATGATGAAAGAACGCTTAATTTTATTACTTGATTGTGTTACATTCAGTGTGATGTCTCAGTCGATGTTATTTACAGTTGTGAGCACTGTAGGCTACCTTACTCTTGGCTGTATGGCTCGATCAACCAATCGCTGCCAGTAAAACAACGTAGTTTGTCCTAGTGCCATTGCTTTAAACACTATCATTCTTCCTAGGAACTTGCCTAATTCGTTTACGAGTGTAAAAGCAATACTAACAAATATATGAAACGGTTTTCGTTGGTCAAAATCAAAGTTCTTTAGAGAGTTCTTATGCACAAAATCAAGTTGACAAAGCCACGTTGTCAAGATCTAATAGTCAGGACAGACTATTTCTGCTATTGGTAAAGTGTAGCCCAGTCTTATACTGTCGCAGAATCCGCCCTAGCTATGGGTAAATAGCCCCACTGCCTTGTGAGTGTCTTGGGAAAGACAAAGGCTAAAGGAGTAAACCCTAAAAGAAAATCCGGGGTGGAGTCCCTAAGGCGGTTGATCAGCTTTCTTCTCTACCTTCCGGCAACTCCTGCAGCTACGCTGGTACCAAACAGTATTGGTTCATCCTTTCTTTGGACCCTACCAGCAAGGCCGATAGGAGGAACATGACATCTGGGCAAACCAGGATCCCCATACTTTTTTATACCCCCGCCCAGGCTCGTGGCGCACTGGAGAGGACACTCCAGCGTCGTAGCAAGACTTCAGAAAAAACACGGGAAGGAGCAGTTACCGGTTAAAAGCTTATTCCGTCTGGCATAGGAAACGATTACCTGGGGCTACTTTCGACGGTGGGAGAGATCGCCGTGTCTCACTGGACAGATACCGCCCGCCTCAAGCTGGGAAGCCCCAAGCCAGTTTCCGACATTGACCCCAACACCTGGGAATGCTCTACCGATACTGTCAGTGAGGAAGTGAAGCGGGCAGAAACCATCAGAAACAACCAGCTGGCAGACAAGAGGGAAAGGAGAGAGGCAAGGGCAGCCTCTGTGGCAGTTCAACCCCCTTTATCTGCAACAACTGTTCGCGAGATTGCCACTCAAGGTGGGGCTCCTCAGCCACTCCAGAAGACGCCACCCTCAAATCTAGCGCTACACCATCATCTCTCGAGACGTACAGATGCCTACGACGACGACGGAGTTTACGAGTGTTAAAAAAAAATCAATACTAACAAATATATTAAACGGTTTTCGTTAGTCAATATCAAAGTTCATGAAGCTACGTTGCCAAGATCTAATAGTGAAGGCCTGGTTGGCCATTATTAATGAAACTGACAATAATTAATAACTGATTTCAGCACAACAGAGTCGAGATAGATGCTAGGGGACATAATCCCTGAAATAATTGCACCAGTAAAGTTATGTTTCATATTATCTCGCTTGCCGTGAAACTTCCTCATCTTTTCCGCTCAAGGGCAAAAACACGTTTTCAAAAGCTTTTCGTAATTTTTCCCGACCTGTGAGAGATGAATAGCAGTATTCATTTATACTTCTGTTTTATTTCATTATTATTTTGTGTTGCTGTAAGCTGCACCATTTCTTTCTTTATATTCATTCTGGTATTGATCGCGAATGTTTTTTGAAGAACAAGCCAAATAACTCGATTGTTTTGCAGCTTCTGTAATATTATCAGGTCAGAAAATAATCTAATTCCCCCCCCCCCCCTTTTTTTTTAAATTATTTTTTATTCTGACCTATTTGATTACTCTGATGGCTGCTAAATGTTCTTACGCATCCGTCTCTATCTCCAGCCAAACGTTTGATGGCTTTATAAATTATTTGCAAAAATAAAATCGGTCAAATTTTGAACTGTCAAATACTTATGTTTAAACTTTAAATTACTTTAGTTTTACCAATCTTTATACTTTTAAGAACAATGGTTTATCAAGTATTATCGCATTTTTAGAAAAATGTCAAAGATAATAAGCTTTTTTTCGGGTTTGTGTATATAGAAACCAGACCATTTATACAACAGTGTTGTGTGCCAAATTTCATATGGATCCATTCAGCAGTTTTCGAGTTCATAATCCTATTCTGAGTTTTGTTGCAGATTTATAGTACATTAGAAGAGAACCCACTTCCTCCGTGGGATAATTTTTTATTTAAAACTAGAAGAGAACCCACGGCCTCCGTGGAAGTTTCTTTCTTTTTTTAAAGCGGGGATCCCTGAGAATGATTTTTCGAACGCTTGGACTAGGGATCTTTTAAGCTTCAAATTATTATAGACTCGAGTGTATTATTCAATTATTATCGCATTTTTAAAATAACGCCCAAGATAATAAGCTTTTTTCGGGTTTATGTTCATAGAAACACTGATCCATATGTAGCAATGTTGTGTGCCAAATTCCAGATGGATTCGTTCAGCAGTTTTCGAATCCATAAGACCATTATGGGGTTTCTTGTAATTATATAATAAAGGTAGCCCCGCGACTTTATGTTGACATTTTGTTGATTAAACTGAATGTTACTCAAAGATAACGTGTTTTGAACGCGTCATACTATAGAACGTGCAATTCGGATCAAGCATGCTCGAAAGTTTATCATTCAATTACTGTCGCATCCGTGGAATAACGTCAAAGATAACAAGTTTTTTTGTCGAGTTTATGTACACAGAAACACAGACCCTTATGCAACAGTCTTTTGTGCCAGATTTGGCATGGACCCGTTCAGCGGTTTTCGAGTGAATAGGCCTTTTGTGGATTTTCTTTCAATTTTATAATATAGACTAGAAAGGAACCTAACTTTGATTAGGGCCGAAAAAAAAAGGCACTAAGAAATGGTCTCAACTTCTTGAGAAGCCCCGCGGCTTAAAGTGCACGACAAAACGTGCGCACCTCGATGTTGATATCTTTGTTGATTAACCTTTGTTTACTGTGGGGACTTAAAAAATCCCATCCAATTTTTCGGTTTAACAAAGTCAAAATTTTCATCCAAACCACTTATCCACCTTTACAGCCCATAACTATTAACAACTACTTCCGTTTAGTAGCCATTGTTGTTCATTTGAGAAGTTTGAGACCGCCCATACACGAAAACAACTTTCGCTATCCAGAGTTCAGTTGTCAACATCAAAGGTGAGTAACAACTTATTCTGTAGCATCACTTTCAATCTCATAAATGCTGCTGATACTTCTTTGTTCATTCAGTAGGATACAATGCTCCCATAACATGCATAAATTTACACTGTCCGTGACCTGGTTTTGCAAGCATAGTTGAATATTGGTGTGGGACTTGAGAGTCCCCACAGTATATACAGGTTGCCCAGGACTTTTAAGTCCCAAGCGATTATGTTCACCTTTTATCCGTTATTTTGTTGAAAAAAAAAAGTATTTGTGTGTGTATGTGTGTGTGTGTGTGTGTGTCGGTGTGTGTGTGTGTGTGTGTGTGTATGTGTGTGTGTGTGTGTGTGTGTGTGTGTGTGTGTGTGTGTGTGTGTGTACGTGTGTTTCTCAGACACTAGATCTAGATCTTGGTCTAGACATCAAGACTAGCTCTAGAGAGTAGATTTAGTCTCGGTTCCAGTCTAGGTAAATGTTATTGTGAATTCTGCAGGAAAGTAAATGGCTTCCTCCATAAATTTAGGCTATCGCTTAGGCAAATTATTATAATTAGCTTACTATAATTATTATCAAATGCCTGAAAATTCTCCATATCTTCAAAACAATACATTTAGACCAGCAGCAACATGTCTAAGACGATTTATTCTTTATTTCTTTGGATAGGATGGATTCAAGCGAAAACACCGGAACAAACTCTAGGCTTAGACGACAGGCAGCTCGACTCAATATTAAAGAGGCCCATCTATTGTTTGAGGACGTGCCATCAGACCATTCTAATTGTACTGATGAAGAGGCGGACTCTGCAGTAGTCCCTGCAGCAAGTCGACATATTGCAGACAGGCTTGATGTTGATGAGGAAGAGGAGGAAGGGGAGACTTTAGATGTGCCAACTCAATCCGCCCAAAACCAAAGACCAGTGGTCAACCACAACTGGAGAAAACGGCCAGTTGAAAGAACTACCCGAGAGTTCAATGAGCATGAAGGTAAATGAATCTATCTATCATCAGCTCAATTGGTAGATAGTGAATAAGGCTTGCTTTTTTACAGAGTGGAAGGCTTTGACTCACAGCGTTTCGTGTGATCATGCTAGATCTAGATTAGTTGTCTGGATCTGATTTCTTTTCATTTATAAATACCATGAGTAGATCGACATGAAAAAGTATGTACTAATTCACAAATGATCATGATTATCTAAGTTGTTTGATCAGATGTTTACCTCTTGACAGAATTAATGTTGTTTGAGTTAAAATTTTAGGGCATGTCAGCACGATTATGGCTAGACCATACCTGACAGAACCAATGAAGTTATCAATAACATGTAAAAAGTAACGAAAGCAAATTTGTTCTGTCTGTTTGTTTCAGTTTGCATAATTTAGCAGTTTTATGCCCATAACAGTTACTTTGTGCTAAATATTGAATCCAAAGTAAGGCTAACTCAAAAAGCTTGACTGTGGAAAAAAAGCATATCCTAAAATAATATCTTTAGTAGTCTTGATAACTTTCATTTCAGGTCCAATTTCCACCTGGCAGACAATATGAATCTTGCCCCTGAGGACAAACTAGCAAAAGTAAGGCCGCTCATCAAGAAGGCAAATGAAAACTTCGCATTTCTCTATGCCAGGAAAATCCAAAGTGTGGATGAATCCATAATTCTGTTCAAGGGTAGGAGCTCCCTCAAACAGTATTGCCCCATGAAACCGATCAAGAGAGGGTACAAAGTTTCGGTCAGGGCAGATGACGACGGATATATTTCAAAATTTGACATCTACCAGGGAAAATCGACAGTTTCCAGATTTTGGATTAGGGTTAGGGAAAGCTGTAGTCCTGGAGATGGTGAAAGAATTGTTTGATGAGGGACACGAGGTATACCTAGACAATTTTTTCTCTTCGGTGCCCTTCATGGACTGCCTAGCATCGAGGAACACTTCAGCTTGTGGGACGATCCCATCCAACAGAACAGGACTGCCCAAAAATCTGAAGACCGAACGTGAACTTGATAGAGGGGAGTAGTACGACTTCAGGATTGCTGATGGGTTGACATTCTACGGTTGGAAAGACAACAAACTAGTCCCAGCGCTTTCCAACCTCCATGGATCTGAGAATACCACTGTTAGTGCACTAGGAAAGACGGCACCCAGGAGGAGGTAAACTGTCCAGTGGCAATCAGGGACTATAACAAAAAGATGGGGGGGGGGGGGGGTGTTGATAAGGCGGACATGCTCTGCAGCTTATATGGCCTCAACCGAAAATCTAAGAAATGGTGGCAGAGAATTTTCTTTGGTCTATTGGAGAGAATGCTGAGCAGCTCGTGGATTGTCTTCAACAAACTGGAAGATGCCACAATGCCCCTCCTGACATTCCGCAGATATATGACTCAGCATTTGATCACTGAGCAAGCCGCCCCGAATTGGACGACCACTGTCTGTCAGCAAGTCTCTGTCTCCTAATATTCCTGCTAAGTGGAGGAAAACCAATTACAGTGTGGATCGAGATATCAGAGTGGCTAATTTGGGGGCTCACTGGGTTATCTTCTCGGAAAAAAAGAGATAGATGTGAGATATTCTCCAAGAAGAAAATTGAATCAAGGCCTCACTCTATGTGTAGCACCTGCCATGTTTTCCTGTGCTGCAATGAGAGGAAACAATGTTTCTCAGAGTTTCACGAAGTGACGAAGTGTTTTGAAACTACTCGTCGTATTTTTTTCCTTTCCAAATTGTTCGCTTTTGGGGCAGGGGGCAGGGAGAGGAGGTAGACTGGACTCTACTGTTATAATGGTAAATAAGAGTTTGAAACTTACACTTTTGTTTGTAACAATGAGTGTTTGTCAGCATGATAGGCAATTGTTCTAACTAAGACTTTCTCTTGCTTTGTCGTAACTGATTTTGTTCTCACATCACTCTCTCTCTCTCTTGCTTTAGTTTGTCACTGTTTCTGTGTGTACATCCTTCTGTCATGTTTGTTGAAAATGTTGTATCTGCTTGAAGTCTGCACTGTTTTTTTTACACTTCACAGTCTGGGA
>JBCAUA010037517.1:7500-12064 GCA_038406235.1 Peronia verruculata | reverse complement strand
CAGCCTTGGAAAGAATGTAGTTTGGATTCTGCGAAAAACGACAGCGCTGCTCCTCACTGCCGCGCGCAGAAGGACAGTTTTGTTTAAGTGATACGCAACGCCCTTCTTTATGGAATTCTTTTATTTAACCGCCTCGGGCAGTGGGCTGCTGCGGACAGCGTCGAACGGCTTTCTCTATGTGGTCCCCCTAAGACTCTTAGCTCTCAAATTTCTGGACGGTACATAAGGGCATAATAGATCTGCCAGATAAGCTGGCGCTGTAGACTTCTGAAAATTTATCTTATTGTATTGGGCACACTATAGCTGTGTTTGTGCTGTTATGCCGTTAAACCCCAACACAACAAGTAATGTAAAAAAGGGGAAAAAAGACATAGTAACAACAATATCATATATATTATATATGATATTGTTGTTACATACAGCCACAATACATGAAGAAAATTAAAGTCATCTCGCGTTCCTGTTATACCAAATATATCACACTGAAATCTTTGATAAGCCTCGGTGCATGTATAATATGTATAGGGAAACCTCAAGACCGTCATATGCAGTATTTATACATTTGTGAATGAGATCTGTGGGCCGATGGATACATCGATTCATATAATAATAATTTTTCTGCAAAGTACCACAGCAAGATCGTCTGTTTCTTCTGTTATACATGTAAGTAAGATTTCAACATTCTTTCAGATATAATGAAAACGAACTATAATATAATTTTTTTTGTCCTGATCATCATTATACTCGTAAATACGATTTTTAAGATTTAAGTACACCCTCAATATTAATTTAAATAGGCTGGAGATCTGAGGTAGATTCTCCAATTCATGTCACTGAGGTTTTAACATATGTTTTCCAATCTCTTGCACAACAGTCTCATGACAAATTCTCATTCAAAATCTGCTAGGCAGATGTACACCACCCCAGCCTGTTCTCAGCACATCAATAAATGTTAGCACTTTCTGTTATGTTTTCAACAACTAACTTATTATGTGAGTCTGAAGATAGATAAGATAAACGTTATTTGTTCTCAAAGTGACGTTTCTTTGATGACTGATGCCAAATAACATTATACACCTGGCATGCTTTGACACACATACACACACACATGCACACATACGCGCACGCACGCACACACACACACACACACACACACACACACACACACACACACACACACACACACACACATATATATAATATAATTTTAATATATATATATAATTTTAACGTATGTACAGTCAGAGCTCTTGAACGTCATTGTTGACTCCTGCGAAAGCAAACTGCTCCTTTTATATCAACACAACACTTCATGTATGAGATCTCTTACTAAACCTGTGAACTGTCCAGTACACCTAAGCAGTAAGAGGACCTTTAATACACTGAATACAAGATATATTTATATTTTTCCTGTTTTGACAAAACTGTTCACAGCAATATAGCTTCTCTAATCCTCACGGTGCTGTCCGCTTGTTGGGCACGCAAAGAAAGCCACTACTGTGCTTTTGCTTTGTAAAGCCAAAACCAATCAATCATCGATTGATCAATCTGCCCATTGATCATATTCACTAATAAGACTATTTATCTAAGAATAGCATACTGAACTGACAGATTTTATCTTTGATATGAAAATAAATAGCATTTTGTTTATCAGAATTGTCTGGCATGTGAACCGTCTCTGACAATTCGTTTAACGTTCATAACAGTCTGACATAAATAGTTTCTTGATTATTATCATGTAATTTCACCGACTGGACACCCGGAGGTAAGTCTTGCGCACATGTAACTCTACGCCTTTTAAATAATGAGTTAAGAATGTTCACGATTTATGATTATAATCATTGAATCTATTTCTGTCAGTTGGGTGAGGTTGGCTTTCCTCTACGATGGTACAAAACTACTGACTGCGACGTTATCTGGGAACTGGAGACTCTGGTCAAGAGCCTGTCTCGTGACAACCTGTCCTCCGTTTCCAGTAAACGGTTACAGGATATCCTCCACGCCTCGAGGAGCGTACCGTGTCTGCACCGGAGGGACGAGGGGTCGGACCACAACGACAGCAACTGGTCGTGGTCAGCGGTCAATGATTGGAACGACAACACCAGTACATGCTGGTCGTCAACTCTGGGCAAAGAATACGAACTGCAAGAAAGCGCCGTCCAGGAAGCGGCCGATAGCGTATTGTCCTCTTGTAATAAAGACATGATTAAAAGAGGGGAAACCAAAGCTACATTAGAAGCTTCTTCATCTTCAGATGGGGTCTCTGATCCTGCCACTTTAAGAAACTTGTTTTTGGACGAAGATGATTTGTTACCGATGTCTTCAGAATATGATCGCCTAGAGGATTACGAAGAGGTCTTAATGAATGGGAATACAATCAATGAACAGTTCACCGAAGCTGATTTGTTTAATTTGGAAGACGATTCACAATGTAAGCGTAGTGCGAGTTGCCCCAACCTTCTTATCTATCGGGAAGATTTCATAGATGCGTTTGAGAATGGCATTTACGTTTCAGAAAGTTTCAGCTTGCCTTCCCTTCACATTGACACTGGCGATGAGTTAGAAGGAATCAAACATAGCTCAAAGACCTGCAAGGAAAGTGCCAGTCTGATAATTGAAAATGAAAATCTGCTCCTTCAAACAGAAGATGATAATCGTACACTGGCAACTCCGAGTGGCTGTGACATCGGTACCAATTCAAATATAACACGATATGCAGAAACTCAAAGTAGCTTGTGTTTTCCTACAGGATCGGGTATTACGGCACCATCAGTAGATCAATGTGGAAGCCAGAACAAAGACATGAGCTTGCAATCACCTCAAGGATTTTTTACAATCAAGACACCGACAGTTGCTGACGATTATCCTAACGAGTTTCAGAATCCTCTTCTATCAGATAATTTCCAAGGTCAAGTTATGACAAATTTAAGTGACCTCAAAGAATTATCGCAGGATCTATATGCTATTGATAGAGTAGCTGACTGCCAGGGAAGAAATTTCTATCCACAAGAGCATGTGAAAAATGCCAACCTCCAAGTGACTGCGGTTACGCATGGTATAGATCTTACATCACAGAATAAAGAAGAGAATCGAGTGAGAGAAATAACTCTGGAAAACTCCGTATACGAGTTCGAAGATTTACAGGTAAATTGGAACGCCTTGGGTAACTGGGAGAATCCTGAGTCACTTGATCAAGTTCGTGAAAAGACGGAAAGATCTACGAATTCGTCCCAGCCTGGAAAGGGAGGAAAACTAGACTCCTCTGGAGTTCGCAAGAGAATCAGTTTCGATCCCGCGATTGTTGAAAGGCGAAATACAAAAGTATCACGGGTGGAAAATCTCATTTCTAAAAAGGCCCCATCTACACCTGAAAGAAAAGAGTCAGCATCCAGAGAGATCAAAGCGGTGTCTTTTTCCTCACCTGTAGATCCAGTGGTAGTTGTCAAGGAAGGTGGGTGTCCTATTAGACACTGTCAGGTGACGGAATGCCTTTTAGATAATGTGCAGAAAGAAAGAGAGGAACAGAAGAGCAGATCTTTGATATCAAGACTCACTTTCCCAGCGTTTGTCCAGCGGTTTACTGATCCCGTGAGACGTTTGTTCCTTGAAGATAGCTTGCTCAGCATCACGAAGTCACTGACCCGAGTTGCTAATGTGGGCACCGACTTTGATGTTGACAGTCAGAAATTCTCTGGAGGAACGACCGGTGAAAACGGGACTGACATGAGTGACTATATAAGGCCCCTGAAGTTCGATGTCTCCATCCAACACTCAACTGAGCCACCTCACCCGCTGGAATCCATTCAGGAATGTCTGGGCTTGGACAAACCAAAGCTGCCTAAAATTCCCAAAACATCGTTTGTTCCACCACGTCTCCAACGACGGCAAAGAGGTAAGAACAATTTCTTCTGTTCTTAGAGCATTTTCTTGCTTGCTGTATACACATTTTTTTGTCCGTGATTAGTCTGAGTAAGCTAAATAGAGAATTCCATTTTAAGATTTGTAAAAGATTCTCGGGGCAGGGATTAAACACCCTCTACGGGGGAATAAATTGTCAAAGATCAAACTATATCGGGGCTCTATAAGAGGGGGGAGGGGGGTTATAATCTGGCAGAGGAGGACCAAAGGAGGAAAGCGGGGTGAAGGGGGGGGGCACTTATAATTGGCCTAAGCCATCATTTACCCAGGGCATAATTTATCTAAGACCCCTTTAACCGCCTTGTGGTATTGTTTGGGTTGGGGTACACTTTGGTCTGTTTATCCTGTATCTCTTCTTTCTCAGCAAACTCTCTCATGGCGAAATGGAAACTTACAAGGGATGCACCTACTATTGTGCATCTACTTCATTCTGTTTCAAGAATAATACAATGGCCGGCAAATCTGCTTAGACCCAAACGCAGGCCCCATCGAGCATCCCCACCGACTCCGAAGCAGGATGAGTCTGCTACTGCCAGCATTACCTCGGATGAAGTGTCCCCTCGGGCAAAGACGGTAGAAGCACATAATATAAAATTATGTACACAGGGTTCCTGCTGATCTATGGAAAAGCTGTTATCATTATCGT
>JBCAUA010037517.1:0-2500 GCA_038406235.1 Peronia verruculata | reverse complement strand
CTCAAAATTGGAGTGGAGATTCCACAATTTTGATTTGCACTAAATAGAGTGACGGATTCACTTTGATCATTAAGATTCAACTTTTTGCGACACAATTCTATGCCAATATTCCTCTGATCTAAGCCCTGCACACAAACTGCCAGTAAAAGATCAGGGACATGCTGCTCCCTATATGTTTACACGTATGTGGTTCTGCTATCTCAATTGATTGTCCTTAACATACTTTGATAAACATATAATCATTGTGTTCATCTTGACATACATTTTCATACCTGGATGTGATGTCACTGATACTGTGTTAGGCGGAATGTGGCCTTCACCGTGTTCATGAACCGTTAAATAAAAAACCCCAATCAATCAATCAATCAATCAATCAATCAATCAATCAATCAATCAATCAATCAACCAATCAATCGATCGATCGATCGATCGATCGATCAATCAATCAATCAATCAATCAATCAATCATAATCAATCAATCAATCTATTGATCGATCGATCTGAAACTGTAAGCTCTTTGACTGCCTGGACTATTACCAGCATGAACTGCACCCTTCATATCAAACTCCCAACCTGCAGACGGTGTAAGCCCGCCATCGGTGGGGTGTCTCCCATGGAATGTCATCCTCGACATCCCAAGGGAGACATCTCTTCTCTCTCTCTTTGCTCCTGTCTTCTGTCCCGCTTTCTATCCTCTCTTCTTCTTGACGTGTAAACATCATCTTACCGTGTTTGACACAATATAGCCGTAATCTTGCTGATGTGTCGTTAAACCCCAACACAACAACTACGATATCAAACCGCAGTTATGAATGCTGCTTCATTGAATACAGAAAACTAAATGCCAATGTGAATGTGTGGCTTTCAATAAGTGATACATGGCGTTATTTTAAGTATTACTGACGAGACAATCAGTCATCTGTAGTCTTTTAGCATCATCAGATGTGTTGTTGGCGCTGCAATTATCAATGCCATTCAAAACGACGAACAATCAAGAAAAATCTTCATTAACTTTATGTAACCGCCCTTCTCCGCCTAATGAAAAAAGAGCTTCATGGGACCGAACCCCCACCCCCCACCGATGAAAATTTTTAAAAAAATAAAAAATCACGAGCTCCTTCGGACTCCCACCCCTGCGCAATGGATAATAGTTTCACTTGCTTGCTGCGACCGCCCTCCCCCCTTTCCAAATCTAACCCCTCCCAGATTTAGAAATGGGGCGGGTTTTCTGTTAGTATTGTTATGTGACTCATCTTCTGCGCAGATTATTACAGCAACCCCACCGAGGTTAACCTGCACCGCTGGAAGACACTAAAGAAGGACTTATCTTCACGACACAGCAGCGACACGGACGTTCGCTTTCAGGTATCCAATCTCAATGAGCGGGGGCCTTTCTTCACAGGGGCCATAATTATGGTATGAAGATTAACTTAGGCTATGTTTCAAATTCTTTCCCTTTTTCTGTTTCGCTCCCCCTTCTCTTTTTTGCCTTGTCTGTCATCGTATGTTGTCCTCCTTTTTGTTTGCCTCTGTATTGATAGTTTATGGATGTTATAGAAAAATAGCATCCTTCTGAGTGTGGTAACTTCATTTTTTTTTTTTTTAATTATCATTTCTCTTTGTTCAATCCTTAATCTTGTAATTCCTTGTTGTGCAATACTGTTTTTAAATTCGGGAGAAAATGTCACAGCCAAGGAGAGTAAGAGAAGCAGTAGTCTAATATAGTTTGCATGGAATATTTACAGAGAACAGCGAGCCTGATTTTCCCCATTCAGAAAGCATGGTCTTCATGATCTTCATAGATTGATAAAACTATATCATATTTAGAGTATTTAGGGCTTATGTTGTAGTTTCGTGGCAGTTTGGTAACAATGCTTTAGTAAAGTCTCTGGTTTGACTTCGCGAACGAAGATATAAGACTGACCAACACGAGGGAGGCAGATTCGGCCACAGCGGCTGCAGGGAAAGGAATGTTCTGGGGTTTAACGTTTTTCCTTCTCTGACATTTCTCCTTGAGGGTGGTCCTGCGGGAGTTCTCGAAGGAAAAAACAACTTGTTTGACAGTCTGGCTCCAGAGGACTCGGTCAGTGGCAATGTCAGACCACCGACGATGGTCAATGTGGCAAGCACCAAGAGTTCTCTTTAAGGAATCTTTGTAACGCTTCTTAAGTGCCCCTCTGTCTCTGTGGCCACAAACAGTTCGCCATACATCGCGATCTAAGGCAGACGGTTGTCTTCCTTACGGGTCACGTGTCCTGCCCAGCGAAGTTGTGTCTTCAGGAACATTGCCTCAACGCTGATTGCTTTCGCCTGCTCCAGGACTTCAACGTTTGTGATGAAGTCTGTCCAGCTGATGTTGGGGATTACACAAAGACAGCGCTGATGAAAGCGCCCTGGCCCAGCAAGCGTAAGTGATGGTGGTAGTTGACCCAGGATTCGGAGCCGTACAGCAGGTTGGTCAAGACAACGGCTCTGTACATGTTGATCTTTGTGTCTTTTT
>JBCAUA010037506.1:0-12065 GCA_038406235.1 Peronia verruculata | reverse complement strand
GCTAATATTATATCACTGGGCCAGATTTCATGATTCTGTGATAGAAAACAATGAAATAAATGCAGTTTCAATATTGTTCTGTATTTCGGTGCCGTTGTGCCTCTATATAAGCTGTATTAAAAAAAAGACCCAAAACCTCCCTACCTGGTCGATGAAAATCACCAATATTTTTTATAATTTTTGTCCGATTTTCAAAATTCAAAAAGTTATTTCTTTGTTAAAAGGAGCTTGACATGACTAGATACTTTTCATATGTCTAATTTGAATTTTACAATTCAGTTTGGCATTGCTAAGATATTTTAAACTTGACAGGCTTCCACTTGTCACCACGGAAGTGTACCTGGACATAACTATGGAAAACAAATATGTGAGGATGAATTTCAAGCAGACAGATCCAAAATATCTTGAGTTATGCTTCATATTCAGTTTCTCAAAGAGATGAAAATTCCAGTTTCCAACTCTTAGCCAGGGTTGTATGTCACTTGATATGTCTAAATTAATATTAAAATGTCTCACCTGCACAAGCTAGCACACCAGTGGATTTAGATTAGTAATAACACTACTGAGAAGTCAAAGAACTTTTTTCTTAATTTTGATTTATCCACACCAACATTTTAGTCAATGTACTTGGAGGTAGATTATCTTCTAGCATTACCAAAAACAGGTTAAAATACAATCCATAAGGCATCATTGTCATTACTTCTTTACATGTATACCTAAATATACAGAGTTCGCCAAAAAAATATATATGTACACTTGTTCTCCAGCGTTTGCCAAGAAACTAGGAAAACAAAAACTTAACAGTGACATCATCTGTTAAGAAAACATTGATTTGCAGAACAAATTGTTTTTGAAATTTGATAGCAGTACGCAAAGTATTATCAAAATTTGATAAAGATTTGAAAAGAGATTTACTATATCAATGAACTAATACATGTTCTTATTTCCCTAAAGTGTGCAATACTCTGTATTGATTATTTGGAACAAAAATATATAAATTTCAGGGATTGTGTTTCAGGTACATAGAGATTGATGACTCTACACTTGAATGTTTAGCACTGAGAGCATGTCACCTCTTTTATAATAATAATGGACCATGGAGAGCCAGATTAGCATGTCCACAGGCCATGAAAGAAACTAACCTTTTTGTTAAAAGTTAAACTGCGGGGTTCTTGACTGACCCTATCTACGGAGACTCAGGTCAAGTTGCTTTTCTCAATGAAATGGACATTATGATGTTGGGTGAATCAAAATCCAACATAACATATGAAGTATGGGTTGACTGGTAACTGATGTTAATAACTTCAGTGAACTGATACTTAATGATGTCACCATATTTAGCTCATTATCTTTCTTGTTTCAGGATGAAGCGCAGAAGACAACACTGCGTATTTCAGAATTAAAGAAAGGAGTCCAAAGTGGCCTAATAGCAGCAGGTAAATTTGCTGATTGTTTCATCAGAGATCTTTAGTTTTATTTGAATGAAGGAATCTCAGCCAGTTCAATTAGTTTGAATAAAATAGATTTTGAGCTTGAGGAAGTCTTCTCTTTGAACTCAGTAAACCAATGGCTTAGACCAAAAAGAAAAAGAAGTTAAAAAAAGGGCTTTAAAAGTGGGTTATATATTCTATGGTCTGATATGATACATAAAGGCAGTTGAGGCAAATGCATTTTTGTCCTGATAGATTTAATGGAAATGTTAAAAAACATCCTTTTTTGATACTCTGAGTAAGTCACTGGATTTAATTCAAACTAAATAAAAAACTCAGTCATAGCACAATAAACCATGTTATGAAATATACTGATCATAAGCTGCTGGTCCTGCTGTGACAGAGATTTTTTTTTTTTTTATCGTACTGATTACTTTAGTGTAAATATGGAAAAAGTTCTGCAGTTTTTTATGTGGAGATCTTTTCTTTCCAGGGTGGGACAGAAAGCTTCGAAATGCTATTTACCACTTTTTGCAATCCCAGCCAAAGACAGTCTGCAATGGAGTCATCACCACACCAGACCAGTTGAAAGAACCGATCACCTATGTCCGCAAAGCACAGGTTGGTCATGTCAGAACTATTCTCTGAATCCTCTTGCTGATCTGATTTTGATAACCATATATATTTTGTGTAAAGGCATTATGAACACTTGTTATGAAAACACCAACTGGATTCATTTTCAACTTTTTCAATTTTAAAGTGAAGAGAGGAATAGTAATGCTGCCTTATACATGTTGCTTATGACAGCTTGTTTGAAAAGCATATTTCCTGTTTTTTAAAAAAAAAAAAAATGGAAATCCTGGTAATATATATTCTTATAATAGTGAAATGATTATATATTTCATTACCATCTTAAAAAAAGTGGAGGTGACAGAATCAAAGGAGTTTTCATTATGGAAAGTTTCTGATGTAAATATTCTGACAGTATGTGAGCATTTCACTTCATATGAGTCAGAAATGACCTTCTGTGTTTCAGCTGGCATGGGAGAAAAAGATCCTCAAAAGCCTAAACAGTATGTGCACAGAACTCACTATTCCACTGGCTAGAAGGGTAAGACAAATGCGAGACACTTTTATGTTATTTATTTGTATCAAGAAACCTCTCAAAACCAAATTATTGGAGATTATATTATTTGCAAAATATCCTAAAAACATGAAGATGAAATGATTTTTGAATCTCATACAGTGCACTTAAAATAGACAGGCATCAGTTATTAAGCTATGATGATTTAGCCTCAAAATGCAAGATATTAAGGCTTTTTTAGATGACGAAGATGAAAATGACATGTGAATATCATCACTTTTTTCAATTTCCAGAACACATTGGAAAAAGTTGATATTAAGATATGCTGAATAAATTTAATTAAGAGTAATATTTGATTGTCTTGTTATAAAAGACCAAAAACGGGGGATGCAGTGGCTCTGTGGTATGGCGTCTGCTCATGGAGAAGACAAGCTGGAATGACTTGTGGATCCTGCATGGGGGGATGCAAGGACACAAAGATAAAAAAAACGCATTTCTTTCAGTGACTCAATGGTCCCCTGGCTTCCTGTGGGTAGGGAAGCCCAATATCTAGCCTTCTATGATGAGGGCAAATATATTTTGGAGGTCCCATGTGAACGTTACACACATTAAAGAACCCTTGGCAGTTTAAAATTGATGAAAGAGTAGGCTGCGTGCCACTGTCTGGGTCAAATTTCAAATTTCTACCCACAAAATTTCTCAGCAGAAATTGGCAACGTCTGAAAGGCCGAGATAATCTTACTTTCTTAGGATTGAAAGGCTTGAAGAACAAAAAAACAGAAAGACTAAAATTCGTTAAAAAAAAAAAAAAAGACAGAGACTTTTCACATCTCTTTATAGTGGTATATTAAGACAAGGAATGTCTTTTTTCTTTATCTCATCAATCAGTTTATAATGAATAAAGGCTTAATTCAATCATATGTGTGTTTTTGACAAAATGAATAGCTTTATTTGATGAATTCTGATTGGTTTTCTTTTTGCAATATATACATGTATCCAGCGACCTGAAAGAGAGCAACGGGACATGATGGTTCGCTGGACAGAGCTGGGAGTGGACGGTCCAGGTAGGAATGGCTGCAAGGTGCTGCATTCTAGAGCTTATGGCAAGGCAAAGTCAGTCGTAATGATTATTGTCAGCTTCCTCCTCTGTAACTTTTTTCTCTTCTCTTTCTGGAATGAAAAAGTACAATTTTCTTAAAAGAGACTGGAAAGAGATATTTCATATTAAAATCAACCAGTGAATTCACTTTGAGAGCAGACTGAATGAGGAAATCCAGTGATTAAAAATTCTCAGATTTGATTAGTAATTTAAAAACAACAGTGCTTTGTTATTCATGGGGACACTTTGTTTTTAAAAAAGATTAGCTTCATTTGCTCAAAGGAATATGTTTACTTTCCTCCCATTTAATATCATCACAATGACTAGTAATAAAAATATTGAATTGAAAAAAAATGGGTACATTGTTGAATAAAATTAACATCCTTGTAATTTATTTGTCAACATTATGACTGTCTGCTTTGATCCATTTTGTTTTCTTGTCCTTTTTTTGTCAATGATTTTGTCACCGATTTGTAGCTTGAGTCAGACATGACTTTCTGTAGTGCTGTCTATAACATTTGAATAAAATAGATTAGTGCTTTTGCTTCTTTCTGATGTTTGATTTGTGCAAGCAGCTGATGTTGATTCGTTCATTTGTTCTATCAAATTAATGATGGCTTCTTCAAGAATAAAGTCTTTTAAACATCTGTACAGTTTAGGAAAGGATTTTACATTTTCTTGTGTGCCTATAAATTATATCTATTCCATTCATCTTATCTCCCAACATAAGTTATAAAACATGTCATGTAATGTATTACATGTAGTAGCTAACTTGTAGAAGATAAAAGTTATCATTGAAGATGTCAATATTGTTTGCCTTCATTCAAGTGCCTGGATAACATGTTATATATCAGATCTTAGGAAGAGATTTTTTTAAAAGAATTATTTATAAAAGATTAAAGAATTAGGACTTATAAAAGAAAGAAGGATGGCGAGTTAGCATGTCTTTAATACAGATAGTTTTACTTCCTAATGCTCTTTTTTCACCTCTGTTTTTGTGGTAGCTTTTATGCGTGGCAGCTCTGGTATTTGTAGAGGGATAGGTGAGCTTTGACACCGCAGTGTGTAGTCCTCACTTGCACACCACTCACTGTCTGTCACCTCACTCTGTGTTTCGTTATCTGATGTTAATCATGAGTTGCGTTTGTCAAATCCATCTGCAAAGTTTGTCATTAAAATCCTGGGTATTATACTCTGTAATAAATCACATCAAATCTGTGCATTTACAAGTCCCAGCACTCCCAAGAAGTAATCTGTGATTGCCTTACTTGATACCTGCATTACTGACTTTATTTAAAAAAAAACACATTTTAAATTATGGAATTCAGTTTGTTTAATTGTTTCAGTTCAAACAAATTTCGGATAGTGGGACGGTATTTTAAACTTGGATTTGTGACAGCCCGACTTCTGCAGTCTTTAGTCAAATTAAACTGTTCTGAAAGTATTTGCCAAATGATGTGAAATTTGGTTATTGTAAAGTGAATGTATACCACTCCTAATTAAGGATAAACTGTTGTTAAGAAATAAATAGAATTGTCTGGAGGATCCTTATTGTCTGCAGTTTATTGTTAAGGTTTGGTTACTGTTTGGAATATCAAGCAGATAATGGTATCGCACAGTAGTGTCCCTAGTGAAATCTAAATCAGTCTATACACTTGAGGCTTTGCCAGCTAGAATTAATGAAGATTTTCATTGTTTCAATAGAGAATATTTTTAACCCAATTGAGAATTTGAGAGAGTTTGCACTGTTTTTTTTCTGATCACTGCCATGTTGAATGACCTGTCTCACTGTCAGTCAAAATGAGTTGTATGTTACTTTTCCACTCAATAAGTTGTTTCTGTCATGCAAAACCTGACCTTATTGACTTTCAGGTGATGAAAAAAAAGTTTTCAGCAAGCCCGACTTTAGCTAGTGATATTACAAATTGTAGAGACAGGGAATATCTCCTCAGTGCCGGCTAAAACCAGAGGAAAAAATCATGATAAATGAGCAGTTTAACACATCATTCTATATTTTCATCTCAGAACATTCAGGTATACTTATAATCTCCAAAAATGAGTAATATTTTCTTGTTACAGATGTAACTGTTCTTTCAATTTTTTGCAATATAAAAACCGTCAACATCAGACCACATTCATGACATTCAATTCACCTGTTCAAGATCAGTAACCAGCGACTCATTCTGACTCTCTGCAAGATGTAAACAATATTTTGCTCTTTGCCAATAACTACACGGTCTCTGTAACTCTTTCGTTGATTGAATCAAAGCTGGAAAATGACAGTGATGAATATCAAAGAATTACTGACAGTGAACAGCAATGGACAGTCAAGTAATAAGATCACCATTGCTACAAGACATAACTTTTATGTGCTAGAAACTTTTTACATTAATGTCCAAGAATTTGAAATTCGAAAATAGAGAACATTTGAAAAAGGAGGAAAAAATTAGCATATAATAAGTAATTATGATGACGGAGTGTCTATCTGGGCCTAGTATTGCAATGAGGAAGCATAGGCAAATAAAAAAGTTGCAATTTTGCACCCCCCCCAACATATTACATAACTAACCTAGTGGATATAATAACTTTCTTACACACGGACAGAGAGAAAGAGATGCATCAACAGTTTAGCTGGGCCAACAGGTCCAAATAGACGGTGCCTTAAGATAATGTTCCAATGAACTTGCCCTCTCTACTGAAAATGTTTGAAATATTATGTTTACCAGTGTTATAGGTTCTGTTTCATTCAATGGTGAGTATCTTTGAAACAATAGAGGTTAATTATGTACTTCCCATATCCATAGCTGGTTTACTTGGAAGTCACAGAAAGTCTTCAAGCATTGTGAAAAGCATCTATATGTTGTCATCGACTTTCAGGTCACCCTTTCACTTAGAAATACAAATTACAAATTGTATTTTCACAAATCGATGTTGAGTTTAGCCTTAGCCCTGGTACAGCTGTGTTAGATGATTTATTTATTCAGCAGTTGTTGAAGTGATTATAAACAGGATTTCTGCAGATTGAAATGCATGCCATCCCAGTCATGTTCTAGAAGATCTCCACCCTAGAATCTCTGCATGTCAAAGAATTTATAGAGACATAGTAAAGTCACATTTTATGTTTTGTTCATTATGTGCAGATGGATTGATATATCACTATGTGTTTAATTCATTATGTTTTTCATACATTCAAATATTTTTTTCTATAAAGCAAACTGTAATAATTTTGGAGAAAATACTCGTAGATTACTGAGTGTTCTTTCATATCTCAGAAATTGATTCAAATTCGTTAAAGTCAGTTAAAATAATAACCATGGGATAATTCTCTATGATTCACAGCACACAAACATGCAAGTAAAAATTTTGTTTCACTAAAAAGAAAGTCGAAAAAAAAAGTCCTTCCTCCTTTCTCCTTTTGCTCTAAACTGCAAGGAAAAAGAAAGCAATAAATAATAAAACAGAACCATGGCCAGTGAGTTTTGTTAATCATTAGTAATCCTCATGTAGGTCGTGCCATTAAATCAGTTTTTGGATCAATTTTTACAGAAGATATTTCAGCAAATTTATCTCTGATAAACATTTTTGAATTGATCCATGTGTAGACAATTTTTGTGCAAAAAAAAAAAAACCCAATTTGTTTCAAGATTTCATTTACTGTTGAAAAATTGTGATTTCTCAGATCGGCTCAGTTTGAGAAATGCTAGATTTCATCATGTCACATTTCAAACTAATGTTCAAGCCATTTATGATTTTCTCATATAAACTGTCGTTAGCAAATCACTGACAGAATTTGGGTAATGAATTCTACTGGTGTCGGCGGTTATAGGTTGCTGAAAACCATGAGCTAAAATTATTAGCTTAAACAATTAATTGTGAATCAGTCAAATACTCACTGATTGGACGATATTGTTTCAGACCTGAGCCAGATCAGACCTGTCTATGCCCCCAAAGACTTCCTGGAGGTGGTCGTCAGCCTTCAGAACCCCAACAGTAACAGTGCAGGCAACTTTGGGTCAGTACTGTAACTGTTGGGCTTGACTCATTTTACTGTGCATTAAGTTATGTCCCCTTTCTTGCTTTTTTGTTTTTGTTTTTTGTTTTTTTCAGGCCATAGTAATGATCTTTTCAGTAATTGAATGACAATATTTTTCTTAATTTTGAGCCATTTTCTGTCAATATGTTGAAACCACTGAGTTTAGTCTGTAAAAGCTGCAGATTTAAAGGAATATTTTTATATTTCAATGTCAGGTTTGAAAAAGTGAAAAGTATATTGATTCATATGTGTATGAGAATATGTTTATATCATGCATATCTATTCTATGGATCTAGAAGTATCTGTTTATGTGTCCCTGGATATCTGTTGAAATGTCTACGTATTTGTGGATATCTGTGTGTCCTTGAGTCTCTGTAAATTTAGCCAGCCATTTCTTTAGTCTTTGACATGCAGGGTGCTTGTATCCTGTGTAGAACAAGCTCTTAATATGAGAAACCCTGACCTCACTAGTTTTGAATGATTAAATCTATAGGGGAGACAGAATAGCATTTATTTTTCTATATTATAAATCTACAACAAAAGCCATAGAAGGCTTATGGACTTCAAAACTGCCGAGTGTATTCATCCAAAATTTGGCACATAACATTGTTGAGTAAAGATCCGTTTTTCTACCTACAGAAAGCTGAGAAAAGCTTATTAGGATAGACGTTATTCTAAAATGGCGATAATAACTGAATAATAAACTCATGAGAATGTTTGATCCGAACTATACAGTCAATAGAATGCCACATTCAAAACACCAGACATGTTTTCTTTGCGTTACATTCAGTTCATCCAAAATATCAACATCAAAGTGCACACACTTGCCATATGCTGTCCGTCATGGAGCTGTATTGGTTCTAACCTATATTCTATAATTAGATAATCTGCCACGAAGGCCATGGGCTGTCTACCAGTAATACAAAAAGAATAGTTTGTTTATTGACAATTATTCTTGCCTTCTAATGAAACTTTGATTTTTCCTGTACCATGACATTTATTATTGTTCTCTGCAGAAGTTTTGACCTGCCTTGGGGTCTGATCCAGGCTCCCATGCAAGTTAAGGGTCTGAATGAACTGGTGAGTTTTTATGTAATACAATAGTCTTTGTCTAAGAGCCTGGTCATCTGGAGTCAAAAAGGCGAGCTCCTAGGCGGACAGCCTCTTAAGCAGCTTCAAAGGTTGTGCAACTCACCTAACTACTGTTTTGTCTGCTAGGTTTAGTTTATTGTTACCTTTAGTTAAAGATTTGTCTCTATGCAATTAAAACAGCCATCTTCATTTAATTTGTGTGTATGTGTGTGTGTTGTAATTAGAGCCAATGGTTCCTGATCTGTTTTTAATGTATAATTTCATCAGTAATGCCTAGCGTATTTCAAAACTCAAATGAGTTTCCACGTAACGAAATCATTGTTGAATGCAATCAGGATAGTAACATGACTAGTTGTCCCATGCATAATGGCACAAATGACTCGCGTGCTTAAAATTCCGACACGGACTCCATGCTGTGCCTGTACCATTCCCTTGTCCGTTCTAAATTAGATTACAGTAGCATTGTGTACGGCTCCGCCAAACAATGCTACCTTAAAAAACTCGACACTATCCACCACCAAGGCCTTAGACTATCCCTGGGGGTATATCGCTCGTCCCCATTGGAGAGTCTGTACGTATCGGCCAACGAACTCTCTCCTAGACAGAAGGGACAAACTCAAAATTTTATCGCACCTGGAAAATCCAGCCTACGAACATTTCTTCGAACCCAGTTTCGTGGACATGTTCGAGAGATCTCCCGGTGTCGTTCCCATCTTTTGCGTCCGCTTTCAGTCTCTGTTCACGGAAGCTGGGATCGGACGGGATGAGGTGAGATTTAACCCATTCCCAAGCGTCCCGCCGTGGCGGATCCAAAGATCACATGTGATCTTTGACCTAGCGCCGGGAACTAAACGAAATACCCCCAAGGAGGTCATTGAACAGATGCTTAAAAACGTGATCTCTTATCACCCTGACTCCGAGCATTAATTTGTTCACAGACTTGTCCAGGAACGAGAAAGCCGTCGGCGCCGGCTCATTCTCTGTCCTGGGAATACATGCTGTGGCCTCAACCCGAAATCCTCCATCTTCACGGCTGAGGCTAAAGCTGTTGATATGGCCTTAGATACAATAAATAGGTCCAAATATACCAACTTTAAAATCTTTTCGGACCCCCTGTCCCTACTCCAGGCCCTGAATAACCCCATGTTTACGGATGATAGAGTACTTCACCTCCTGCAACGCCTTCAAAGTCTATTCAGCAGGGGGCGGCGTGGATTCGCATTCTGCTGGATACCTACCCACGTGGGCATTGCAGGAAATGAGGCAGCAGATTCCATTCGCTAAGGTCGATCTGAATCTAGATCCTCTGGATGAAGAAGTCCTTCATCTGGATCTTAGGCCGATCATCAACTGGTACATCAAATCGCGATGGCAACAGCGATGGAATCAACACTGCAAACAAACTTTACTCTGTCCAATCAGACATACGACCTTGACCAGGGTCTGCTCAGCAGCGAAGACGAGACCAGGTGGTCCTCAACTGCCTGCATCTGGGTCACTCGCACCTCACCCACTCTTTTCTTCTCAGACAAGAAATGCCCCCACACTGTCAACTGACAGTGGTACACATACTGATTGATTGCGTCGACTTCAGGGACGCTGGAGAAGTCGACTTCTTGAGTCGCTCCCTGAAAGATTTATTTACAAAAACGTAGCCACAGGCTATGCTGAGCTTTTTACGCCAGGCTGGTCTGTATAATAAAAGGGAAACTATGAATTAAAAACTAACATCTGAAAGAAATACGACCACCCTTCCCCTCCCCCCCCCCCGGTCGCTGCAAAACTCTATACATCAACCTTTTTGGTATTGTTAGACATTTTTTGAAAGCCCAAATTTTTATACATAATTTTATATCTTTTATAATCATAAACTTGTTGTCCATTGTCACCGTGTTAATGTACTCACCGTGTTAAGCGTGTGCCGTTAAACCCCAAGACAAACAAACAAACATTACCAGCATAAAAGTACAAGAAGCGTCAAATATAGGTGAAAACCTTTTTTTTTTCTTTCACAAATTGGCTGTATGCTATGATGATATGAAAAGACCAGTGTAATCTGAATTACATAATCATCAGTATAGAAAATTAAAATTCTCTGCACAGTCAAACTTTTTAAAGTTTCCTTTTAGATTGAGAGCATACATAGATCTAGTTTTCAAAAGAATGACCAGCGATTAATTTTTAGTATTACAGTACTATAATCTATTAGTAGTTTTATCAGTATATATATCTAAACCCTGCTTAAAACTTTAAGATAACATCTTGTGGACTTCAACATTACAAGTTTTGTCACCCAGCCATAGACTCTCTCAATTATCTCTTGATAGAAAGTTTATGAAGAATCCGTACATGTATTTTTATTTGTCTTACTAAAACTACAGCATGATAACAATGAAATCAGAAAGACTCTTAAATAGTTCATATTCGACCAAACAAAAACCTAGAAATTCCAGCCGGAGTGTTTGTACCCCATGACTAAAAATAGAATATTCATTGATGTTTGCTACCGCTCCACCACGAGATCCGCGAACAGTTGTCACCGATCCCGTGCGTTGTTATATATTTTTCCATGTCAATGACAGTGAAAAGTTTTCCGTGTTTGTACCCCCCTACTAAAATAAGACGGGAATTTCCAACCATTTTCTTGGTTGGAACAAATCTATTCAACTTACAGTTTTGCACATTAAGAAAGCAAGAGCATTAATTATTAAGTGTTTCTCTTAAAGAAGTATTGTTGATCAAAATAAATGCATATTTTTACATCTTACAATATACATGTTAAAAAAAAACAAAAAAAAACAACAACAACAAAAAAAAAAAAAAAAAAAACACACACAAAAAAAAACCAGGATATGCAAAGGTAATATTTCTGTATATTTTGTTATTTCTCAACTGATTATGTTGACAATTCAGCTGTTTCAGCAACAGATTTTTAGTTTTACAAGCACAAAGAGCTTAGCTAGCTGGTTAGCTGATCAAATGAAGACATTTAAGTAGAACTAGAGATAGAGCTTTGAATGCAAAAGTCTAGATCTGTTATAGGTATTGCCAAGTTATTTAATATGATTAATGGAACTGGTGACAATTCAGTAGTTTCATTCAGTTGAGTAAAAGAGATTTGTATAGATCTAGCAGAATACCATACAGAAAACACGATGATAGATCTAGATTTAGTGTTTTGAATTCAAACTGAAACCTAGGCTGTGGCTAAAGCCGTTTATGGCCATGAATTGAGTAGGATTTAGATATAGATCTAAACTCAGGCCAAAAAAATGAAACTGGATCTGGATCTAGAGTCAAGATTTAAAAAAATATATATATAATATA
>JBCAUA010037495.1:0-12065 GCA_038406235.1 Peronia verruculata | reverse complement strand
AAGAAAGAGAGAGAGAGAGAGAGAATAAGGACGTGGTCACAATATTTGCAAATTTTCTCTCACAAAACAAATGACAATTACCAAAGCTTCCAAAAGCAAATTTACAAGCAGAAAAAAAAAGTCAAATAAAATATGAATAATACGATAATAATAATTCCTATCACTATTATATCACTGCGCAAAAACAGGTGGGGGGGGGGGGAAGAGAGAAAGAACACAGAGAGAAGGGAGGTCGAGACAGAGAAATATACAGAAGGAAAATGTAAGGGAAAGGGCTCAGAATTAGGGACAGGACAAACAAACGTAAACAAATCAGCCAAGGAATGGAATGTGGATGCGAGACGCAGTGCGTTGCGTTAGCGTATTGTATAGCACCGGTGTAACTGCGTTAGGTTAGCGTATAGCACAGGTGTAACTGCGTTACGTTAGCGTATAGCACAGGTGTAACTAGTAAGCACTAATCTCTTCGCCCGTCTCTTCCTCCGGAGGTGTCTTTTCTCTTTCGCCTACTTCTCCCAGGTCTACATAATTACTGGCACTATTTTTGTTGGTGTTATTTTGTTTGTTTTTCCCCACTTTACCTTTTTCTGTGCACGATACACATAGTGTGTGCAAAAACAGCCAAATCCCATAGCACAGCTCGCATGTTGTCGCTTTTATCCCACAAGATCAAAAGAACCAGCGCGTATGTGTTCTACCTGCGAAAAATATGCCTTAAGACATGCTCTCTGTATCGCATTCAGCAATTTACAAACAAACTCATGCAACATAATAATATTATAGACATCAGTTTAATAGGACGGAAGAATACGTAGACCGAAATCAGGCTGCTTCTTCTTTGGGTCGGGAAGCCCGATGTCTAGTCTTCTTGGATAAGTTCGAATACATATCAAAGATCCAGTATGTACATTCGCATACTGAAGAACCCTTGGCAATTAAAAATCTATGAAGAGTGGGCAGAACCCCGTAGTCCGGGCAAAATTTCCAAATTCCAAATTTCTCCCCACAAAAATTCTCACCAAAAAAAAGCAGCCACTCAAAACTCGAGATAATCCGACTTTCTTAGGACTTATAAGATTGAAAAAACAACAACAACAACAACAAGAGAAAAAAAAATTAGAACATGAACACGTTGCCGTTAGATCTTATAATGATAGATAAAGAGACAGGAGGTGAAGAGAAGACCAGAAGACAGATAGAGAGAGAGAAAAACACACTGGCCGACCTATCTATCGTCTGGCCAACTGACAGGAATAGACAGCACGTAGGCAAGCAGGGAAAACAACTAACTGATCCACAGACTCATTGAACGAACGAGTCATCGACCCAGCGACAGCCTGTCTACAACAGCAAAGTTCACATCAAGCAGTTACGTATATGATTAAGAAAGAAAGAAACAAACAAAGAAAGAGAGAAAGAAAGAAAGAAAGAAAGAAAGAAAAAGAAAGAAAGAAAGAAAGGAAAGAAAGAAAGGAAAGAACGAAAGAAAAAAGAAAGAAAGAAAGAAAGAAAGAAAGAAAAACAAACAAACGAGCAAGCAAGTCAAGAAAAAAAAAACAAAGAATGAAAGAAAGAGTCTGAGTGACGAAGACAAGACAGTCAAACAAAGAATGAAAGAAAGAGAGTGACGAAGAGAAGACAGTCAAACAAAGAATGAAAGAAAGAGTCAGAGTGATGAAGACAAGACAGTCAAACAAAGAATGAAAGAAAGAGTCAGAGTGACGAAGACAAGACAGTCAAACAAAGAATGAAAGAAAGAGTCAGAGTGACGAAGACAAGACAGTCCATTCTCAATGAAGACAATATGCTTCATGGATCCTAAGTTTAAAGTTAAAAAGGATTCCCCTCACCCTTATAATCTTCACATCAAACTACTTTCCATTTGCCAGTAAAAAGTAGATCACATTCTGGTAAATGTAATGTGGAGAAAAGTATAATACACCACACAGTTGGTACATGAAATCCCTGCCAAGTATCTCTCAACATGTGCCAAATGCTACGACCGTCACCCGTCCTTTCAAAAACAAACAAAAAGAAGAAGAAAAAAAAATGAGAAACAGTAGAGGAAATGGGAGACGCATGGTGTGAACCACATTTCTTACATGCCATCTGGAAAAAAAATAAATAAATAAATAAAACAAAGCAAATTAGAAAGAAGTTATAGTATACTGATGACAGGACTCCTCGCTCCCTCCTTCCTCCCGCCCCCTCCCCCAACCACACACACACACACACACACATACACACACACACATACACACACACGCACGCACACACACGCACACACAAACGTGTACACACACACAAACACTGCCAAGCGAATGAAAAATATCCTCTTGACTGCCCAAGCGTCTCATTTTCAGTATACTATTCCATAATAATGAACTAAACGGGGCTAAGGACTAATTAATTTCATGCTCAACTCCATTCTAAATCCAAATCCCGTTGTAAAAAAGAGCGAAACCAGCTGTGACACAGACGAATCTGTGAGGTCGCCGATCCACTTTGTAGTTCTCAATGAACGAGAAGGCAGATTTTTCAGAATAAAGAAATTTAAATGGGAGCATAAACTCGCCCGAAAGAAAAAAAAAGGTCCTCTTGGCACTTGCAGTATGCGAACGAATGTTCTGGGTCGATTTAACTTAGGCCCTGACTATTTGGGCCTGTCGATGCGGCAAAACCTGCTTGTCCATTTGGGTTAGTGGAGCAGCTCTGCATCTATCTGCGCGTAATTTTTGTTCCGCTGAAGTCTTTCAATCCTAAGACAGAAGGATTATCTCGGCTTTGAGAGGCGGTCTGTCTTTTTTGTTGAGAATTTTTGTGGATAAAAATTTGGAAATTTGGACATTTTACCCAGACAGTGGCACTCCGCCTACTCCTCATCGATTTTCAATTGCGAGGGGTTCTTTAACGTGCGTAACGTACACATGGGACCTCCGAAGTATATTCGCCCTTATCACAGAAGGCTAGACGTCGGGCTTCCCTACCCAGAAGAAGCCAGGGGACCGTTGAGTCACTGAAAAAAATGCAGGTTTCGATCTTCGTGTCCTTCCATCCCTCAATGGAGGATCCGCAAGTCGACCCCGACCACAACCTCACCGACCTGAGTTGATTTCCCCATGAAGCAGACGCCAAATCACATAGTCACGGTGCCCCCTCCCCCCATCCGCGTGTAAGAAATCTATTGTACCCATATGTGCATGTAATAACACAACGCACACCATGCAAACAGACGCTCTCAAGGTCGCGTCCTTGCATGTGTGAGCCAGTGGAAATTTGTTTGGCCTTCACTTTGTGGTGAAACTTGTTTATTTGCCTATGCTTCCTTATGGCACCAGCAAGCCCATGATATGAATAAAGTAACCCCCAAATCATAATATAATAATATGGTGAAGAGGAAATATACCGATGGCACTACTCTTGTGAGCATTGCTCCATCTCGTGAGCAACGCCGGCTGAGGATACAGCTTAAGGAACTATTGTTCAGTCAGTTCAATGCAATCCGATTGAAAACATTATTAACAAACTTTGCCAAAGTGAAAAAAAGCAGGATGTTTAGTTTAAAAGATCTTATGAGTTCTATAACAAAAATTACTGATCGATATAACGGCGCCATCGAACAGGGACATAATCGCAAGAAATGGTAGCCTTCTCTTTTAGCGCATATCGCAGTGGGAGAGGAAACTACTATTGTAAATGACATTTCGCAAAGTTTACAAAGAGGGTAAAAAAAAAAATCTCAAACCGAATAACTAACTAAAACTGACTGACTGACTGACTGACCGACCGACTGACTGACTGACTGACTGGCTAACTGACTGGTTGGCTGAGTAACTACTGACGGACTGGCTGACTAACTACTGGCTTAATGACTGAATGACTAACGAACCAACGAACGAACTAACCGACAAATGAATGAACAAACAAACGAACTGACAAACCAAATAACTTCTGACTGCATGACTGATTTGCTGACTAACCATCCAACTAACTAACTAACTAACGGCGACAAGATACTGAACAGATCTATTACTAGTGTCATTTAAGCTTTAGCTGAGATTTCTCTGACTTCAACAGCTTACACCATCACCACAACATTTACACAAGGGTGGTCCTCTTTGGACATGGTTATAGTTACATCATTTAACCTAACATCACAAACAGCGCCGGCATGGAAAGCAAGAAGAGACATGTACAGGAGGGTCGCCAGACAACATCGAGATGGTTGCCGCAACAAGTACCGAAGCCATACGCTGACATGCGCTCTAAATCATATATAATTATCAATGCATTTTGGACAAGATGCGCTTTTCATCACGGTTTAACTTTATTTCTCCAACTATTCAAATATCGCTTCATTCAATGTAAAAATAAATAAGAATAATATAACAATAACAATAATAGTAATAACAAACGTGATATCTCACTCAGTCACTCACTCAGTCACTCACTCTCTCTCTCACTCACTCACTCACTCTCTCTCTCTCTCTCTCTCTTTACTCAAGATCACACACCAACTCCTGACTGACAGTGCTCTTTCCCTTAAAAGTCGAACAATCATTTGAATACGTTACACCCACATTCTGATACACTATCTACTGACACACAACTAGAGGAATGAACTCACGGGCTGTCGACACTGAACGTGTTCAGTTAAATCTCTTTTTTCCACGCGACATCAGTTATCTGAAACAAGGCGGCTCTGTCCACGGAGGTCAGTGCAAGCTGACGGACAGGCCTCGGCTGACCCAATTTTTTTCTGATCGACCTGCCGGTGGTGCTGGTGTTGTTATCTTGGCACTGGGATTTGACATGTCCGTCCATCCGTCCATTCCCCATCTTCGCGGGCAATGAATGTGCTGATAGTTTTATCTATCGGTCTGCCGATTATACATGTATAATGCCATCCATAACAGAGAGATGGTATTCGCACTCTTGTTTTGTTTTGTACTGTTGTTGAATACTGCGTGAGCTCAAGTCTCTGTTGTCCTATCTGCATTTTTCACCTTTTGAGAAAATTGATGAGTTGTGTTGAGCAACTGTTTTTGGACAAGGGAGATAGGACAAAATGATTTTCAAAATCTACCTTGTCAGGGAAAGTGATCGGTGAAATAATTACATTATATGGTAGATTTTCTATCCCTCTTCCACATGACATACATGTATATATACATGTATCTCCAAATCGCCCAAAATGGAGATAGGACAACAAAGAACTGAGCTCACGACTGATAGAATGGTTCGTTAAATAACAATAACAATTACACCATTTACACTCATTTCCTAACTCGACCCACCTACCTATAAATGGGCACACGACCATACAGTGATTAATATTGTTTAAATGATAAGGATTTGAGCGCGTAATAGGCAGCCGCCTTGTATGCCTTCCAGAAAGTTGCAAACGTTCATGAGTGTCCTCCGAGGGTCTGTCAGGATACAACAGATTGTAAAGCGCGTCAAACATTACACGGGGACAAGCGCTATATTAAAGCTTTTTATTGTTATTATTAATATTTCAATTGAAAATAATGCTTACAATAGTAGCAAAAGTATGCAGTCTTCATTTCTTGCAGCGAGAAAATACGGTTAATTTGTGCCATTTGATTTTGTAAAGCAGACATTTTCTGAATGATGGGCGCTGATAATCTTTGATAACAATTACTAATTTTAAACAACGGGAGAGTCTTATCTGCCCTCCGGCGCAGAATTTATCGGCAATTAATCAAAGAAAGATAGAAAACAACAGAAAAAAGAAAGAGAGAAAGAAAGACAACAACAAAGAAACAAAAGAAGAGAGAGAGAAAGAACGATTGAAAGAACAAAGAAGAAAGAAAACAGAAAGAAAAAAAAAGAAAGAAACAAAGAACAAGAGAAAGAATGGAAGAAGGAGAGGAAATGTTACCCTCTCAAAAATAAACAGTAAAGACAGAAAGAAAAAGAAAGAAGAAAGACAGAAAGAAAGAGAGAAAAGAGAAAGAAAGAAAAAAAGAAAGAGAGGAAAGAAAAAGAAAGAAAGAACGAAAGAAAGAAAGAAAGAAAGAAAAAGAAAGAAAGAAAGAAAGAAAGAAAGAAAGAAAGAAAGAAAGAAAGAAAGAAAGAAAGAAAGAATGAACGAACGAACGAACGGAAGAAAGAAAGAAAGAGAGAAAGAAAAGACAGAGTTAGGAGAGAGATAAATTGCCTCAGAGAATTCAATAAAAACATTCGCTCAAGAACAGTAACTGGCATACATTTCTTGAGTTTTATTGCAAGCTTTCCTTACATTACTGTTGTAAATAAGATTGACATTTAGAGACGATTTCGATTCGGCAGAGAATTGTGGGCGGATTCAGTCCCCACATATTGTGCATCGATGCTCTCGACCCTGGAAATTTCAGCGTGAAATTGAATTGGTCTGTAATGTCAGGGCAACAAGCATATTTACGGGAATGTGAGCGAGGGGATACCAAGATATTATATACATACACTGACGGACTTTAAAAATACAACACTTGAAAATGATTGTACTGACGGACTTTAAAAACGCAATGCTTGATATATAGAATCATTTTCAGGTGGTTTTTTAAGTCCGTCAGTAGGCCTAAATATATATTTATATATATCAATATCTCTTACGTATTCTTACACTGTGTATTTGGAACATTAATCACAGAAAATTATTAACAAAATTATTGTTTTCAAGAAGCAAACATGTTCACTACACTTTGAATTTTTACGGATTTTCTTCGGGTGCATTTTTAGTGATTTTTTCCTCCCTCATTGGTGAGTTTATATTATCTAGGAAGGGAAGTGGCTAAATGCAATTCCCATTTGTTGACCTGACATGGCACTGAAAGCATAGATTAGTTCAAATTCGATTCCCTTGAAGTTTACCAAATCTTGACGAGAAATGGACTAGTTGGGAATCTCATTGTGATCTCTGGTGATGTCGTGGGCTAGCGATTGGGCCGGATGGACTCGGAATCTGAAGTTCCGAGTTCGAATCCTGACAGATCCCCACATTTTGTCCTTGGGAAAGGTAATTTACACACATCTCCTGACTCCATTCAGGTTTGAATGGGTCCCCAACTATAGATAGACATTGATATTGTTAGATCGATAAGGATTTGAGCGCCTGACAGGCAGCCGCCTTGTATGCTTCCCAGGAAGTTGAGAACGTTTGTGACTGCCTTCTTTGGGTCTGTCGGGATAATAATAGATTATAACGCGCTTAGAGCTTGTACTTACGGGGATAGGCGCTATATAAATACCCTCTATTATTATTATTATTATGAACGCTCCATTGGTTTAACAATGAGTTGTCGCATGAAAGAGATACCGTCGCATGAGGATAGACTAATTGACCCTTAAAGGACCGACTTTGTGGAGCACTATTATTCCCTCAGGACTGGCCATGTTTGCAGAATTCCTTAATTTTAGATCGTCAGAAAAACAAAATTGTATAATATAAACGGCTTTACTTCCGCTTCCTTGGGTTTCGAAACCAAGGTAAACAAAGCATGGTCTGGCATGGGAAATATACGTGATAGGGACTCTGCATAATGTGACCTGCGGTGAAAATATGTGTGAATGATCCTTTAAGGGTTAATGTTTGATGTATCTCGATTGGATAGCTGAGACATGTCATTTTATGTCTGTGTTCACATTGTGATTTTTGCTTCCAACTGAGCGATTCTGGAGTCTCACGTCACCTGGAGATTCTGGGCGAGTCAGTAGACTTTGATAGTAGTCAAAGGCGGAGGGTGGATTAGTATTAGCATGATAGCAATAGAAATGTTTGCAGGGACGAAGAAATAGTATGAAAAAGAGAAATTGTTGCAGCATTACTAGTAGAAGTGTTTGAAAAAAAAATGACAGTCTAAACCGCTGTGGTAGTTGAGGCAGTAATTGTAGTAGTGGTAACAGTAAGCAGTAGGCCTGATACACTGTGATTACATTAATGATTCGCCCAATAGTTGTAGTAAAGAAATAGAAAGGGTGATACTAGTGGCAGTAGTAAGACTTAAAATACCAGAAATAGTGACAGCGTAGATTGGTGGTAGTCGTAATAGTACTAAAAATAGTAATTATAATAACAGTATTCATAGTAGAAATAACAGAGAGGGTGAAAGTAGTGATAAGTCTAATACAGTTGATACAGTAGGAATTGTGTGTGTGTGGAGGGGGGGGGGCAATCAATAAATAAACATGACATCATAGAATGATGTGAATAAATACAGAAATAATTCTTCTTATTAAAAATAAAAAGTAAAAAATAAATAAATACACGTTTAAAAACATCCGTGAACATTTAGAAAATGTCATGCAGGACATAATTCCCACACATTTGCTGAAAATCAGTATTTCGTGTGCGCGTGTGTGTGTGTGTGGGTGTGTGTGTGTGTGTGTGTGTGTGTGTGTGTGTGTGTGTGTGCGCGCGCGCGCGCGAGCGTGTTTTTTTTTCCTTTAAATTTCTTCCGTCCAGCAACAAAACGATTACATGGGCATCGATATCGAGGAATTGACTGCGTCCTCCCCGCCCCCACTGTCAGTCCCCAGGGGTTGTGATAAATAACAGGGAATTTTACCTGAGGACAGAAAAAACCCATCTCTTCTCTTCCGTTATAGAGAAGGTGGTTTTCGTCAATGTGTGGGTGTGTGCGCGCTTTCTTTCGTGGTAGATTAACTTCATTTTCGGAATTCCAGGCGTTCAAAGTAACATCAAAAAGCTGAGAAAGAGAAACAAAAGAGATTCCTAGGCTGGGGTTGAGAGATTGCTGGTGTGTTACATATGTTATCCTGTAAGATGGCGTGAGAAGAAGTTGATGTCGATGTTGTTAATTACAAAACAACAACACCTTCTCTTACTTTGTACCTATTTTATGACCTTCTAATTTGAAGAGAAAAAGGTAGGATAGGAAAGAGAGGCGGAGCTCGCTGATAGCAGCAAAGAAAAAGACAAATAAAATGTCAGGAAACAAAGGGAGACAGACAGATGGACAAAAAGGTAAACAGACAGATAGACGAACAGATATATTAACATGCAGGCAAACAGAATGACAGGCAGACAGTAAAGAAGAGTGAAAGGATCAGAAAGAGAGATAAAAAAAGTAGGATGTATGTTTCATGCAGAAGAACATAAAAGGAAAGGAGAAAGAAAGAAAGAAAGAAAGAAAGAAAAAAGAAAGAAAAGAAAGAAAGAATGAAGGAAGAAAGAGAGAAAGAAGAAAGAAAGAAAGAGAAAGAAAGAAAGAAAGAAAGAAAGAAAGAAGAAAGAAAGAAAGAAAGAAAATGAGGCAGAAGAAACAAAATAGAATTGAGAGCTATAAGAAAAAAAACAATTAAAGCTGTGGAAATACGAGTGTTACTGACAATCAGTTTGAACTTAATGGTCACAGCTTCTGCAATATTAATTTGTACCCAGCTCGATGGTCAACGTTTCAACATCAACACCTTTGTGTGACCCATGGAACCGGCTCCATGGTGAGACTTTTGCCGCATTCTCAATCCCATCTGTAAGATTCATTACCATTTCGAACAATAAACAGAAGGTATGAGAGAGTTCCAGAGCCTTGGCCTTCACGCTTTTTGGTTTTTTTATCTGCCAATGGGGCACGGAATGTATTTCTAACAGTAAGTCGCTAACCGGACCAGCAACCTTGTTCGAAGTCACTGTAATATAACAGGTGGCTGCACAATTAACGTATAGATACATAAGCTCCTATTAGTTATAAGGATAAGATAAGATAGAATGATAAGACACGAATGCGAATAGGATAAGATAAAAGATAAGATAAGATAAAGTAAGGTAAACTTAATTGTTCTCTGACAGAAATTCCATGACCGCGTTTGATGAGATATAATATTAAGGAACATCCACACATTCAGAGATAAAATGTTACGAACAGCATTACGGTAAGATAACTTCTGCAGTGTGATAAATTCAGTATAATCCATGATAAAAAAGAGAGAGGATTAGAATGCAGGGTTGTGTTGTCACAAGATTCCAGATAATTAAAAACACTCCAAATTAATTACCATTTAAGTGCTTTATCAAAACTGAATCAGTCCTAAACTCTGAAGATAACTGCAAAATCTTGAGCATTGTTATTACCGCCGGTTACTTTTTCTGGGATACAGACCTCCAATGGCCTCATTTTCCTTCTTGTTCATAACGTACTTCACCATGAAGAAGTTTCCAATTTGTAAAGAACGCAATCATTATGCATCCCATACAGAAATTTCTTTGCACATCACATAATGTAATCTCAGTCGCAGTATACTTCCGTTATACTCTTCCTTCAGGTCTCAATTAACATTTCTTCGATATCATTAAATCATCAATAAATATTGTTGCTTAATGTACTGACACTGCAGTAGTTTCTTCTGGCGGTTTTAAGGTTAAATATTTGCTGATATGCGTCGCACATAGCAACGGATGTACTATACTAATGTCTCTGTGGAACTAAATTTCAACACAGCTGCCGCAAAACGCATTCGATAGAACTACTGCATTAAGTAAGGAATATTTTTTATTGAAAAATCACACCTCTACAGGGAAACACAAGACTTGAGAAGAGGAGATTGGGCACAAACAGAAGGTGACTTAGTATAAGACTCAGTGTTGACTTGGCTGATAAGGCACGGTATCGAGAGCCACCGCTCGAGGTAATTCTATCCAGTTCCTGTCACTGTTATCGCTGAAATACCTGGATTATATAGACAACAGTCAGGGAATCCTGTCACTTCAGTGAAGCTTCCGACAAGGAATAAACAGTGGCGGTGTATCAAAGAGCAGCGAGGACCTACCACGGGAAATTCAGGACAAACACGATCTAAAATGCTAAAATATGTTAACACTTTTTTTTTTTTTTTAACTTACGATGTGATTGATTATTTGTGACCAGCACTATTACTTCCCTTTACAAGACACAAGGACTGTTAGAAACGGTATAAAGAAGGAAAATCCACTTTCCTTCTTGTCATTCGAAAATTTAAAAACGCATCACACTTTTTTTCCAAACTTATTACTGTATGATGAAAATATTTTTTTGTAATGTACATTTCAGACAGAGAGTGTAAAAGTCATTTATTCCTTCTCTATGCTGTTTGTTCAACACCCTTGTGCCTGGCAAAGGGAAATAACAAAGCCGATAAAAGACAGTCCCCATTGTAATCCTACTGCGTTTATCCCTCATGTATTTTGTCTCTTGTAACCTGGGGATCGTGTCAGTGAGTGATTGACATCTGCTATGCATGAAATACTCCTGGGGTAAAAAAAAAGCAAACAAGAATGGGGTTTGTCAGAACAGGATGTTGGCTTACTGGTGTCTACAAGTTACGGAACAATTCTTTTTAATGGCATTCTCCAGAAGAAAGAGACGACGGAAAAGAAGAAGAGAAAACAAGAGGACCAACAAAAAAAAAATAACAACAATAAGAGGAGGAAAAAAAAAAAAAGAAGAAGAAGAAATAAGAGGAACAACAACAACAAAAAAAAAAAAAAAGGAAAAATAGACAAAGGAAAAAAAAAAAAAGAACTAGAAAATAAGATGAAGAAAATTCAGGAAAAAATCTAGACAGAAGAAGATAAAGAAGAAAAAAGAGGACGGGGAAAGGGGGTGGAGTTGGGGGAGGGGGGGGGGGACAAAAATAAAATGAGCCTAATGAAAGCGAACGTAAGCACTTGTTATTGACGGTACACTGATATGTGAACTGTTTTTAAAAAGTGACAGTAGTTCATTTACTGTTAGACTGACACCAGCAACAGGCTCTTACCGTCATGGCCATTTCACTATAGCCAAAGTCATAAATTCTACTTTATATTATTATTGGTGTTGTTGCTATTATTATTATTATTATATAATATTATCATTATTATAATATTATTATGTTAGTTATATTTCTTGAGACTGAGACCTAATCACCACTAGGCCATTAACCTAATCTAACATCCATTATTTGTTTATTTAATTTTTTGCCCCAATGTGGTTCAGCACATACAGATCACATAATCTATCTATCTATCTATCTATCTATCTATCTATCTATCTATCTATCTATCTATCTATCTATCTATCTAT
>JBCAUA010037484.1:0-12066 GCA_038406235.1 Peronia verruculata | reverse complement strand
CCCCCCCCCCCCCCCCCCCCCCCCCCCCCCCCCCCCCCCCCCCCCCCCCCCCCCCCCCCCCCCCCCCCCCCAACCGAAATTCAGCAAAATTGGGGGAAAAGGTGTTATTGCTAAATCTTTTATTCTGTCCTTTTATTAACAGCCAGGGATTGCAGAATTCAACATGGGTCTTGTGAGAATTCCTACTGCTAAAACAAAACAATAACAACATCAAAAACAAAACAAAAAGAAACAACAGAACAAAATTGAAGTTTCGTTAGGGAGGTTAATCATTCAGATTCAATGAAGTGAAAGAAATGAAATGTCTCTAGAAGAGTATATTAATATTAGCTTACCAAATAGCAAACTGGCAACAAGACCACATTTGAGACCCAAGAACAAATCCTCCAGCAGGCATCAGAGAGAGAGAGAGAGCGAGAGAGAGAGAGAGGGAAAGAGAGAGAGAGGACTTTATATTTCATGATCTATGGTTACTTTCATGAACTCTCTGCAAATTGTAGAGATTTATGCACATTGGAGATTTTTAATGTGTTTTATAGTCAAAAGATTGTTTTCTTTTTTTTTTTTTCGTTTTTGTCGAAACTGATTTTTTTTCTTCTTTAATTGTCCATCTCCTCCACCAGCAGATTTTCTTCAATTTTGAAGCACACACTTTCCTTGAGGTAATAAAAAATGTAACAAGGGATTGTTGTGCCATCTATTTTACTTTTTGAGGGTAAAAAATGTACAAATATGCCAATTTTGTATGAATTTGATATATGACATTTTCAGAAATTTACAAAACAACCACCAAAAACAAAAAAAAATCAAATTCCCTATTGACCTATTTTACACATTGTTAAAAATGACATGCAAAGCTTGGAGCCATTTGGTGTAATAATAACGGAGGAAACAGATTTTGAATAAACAGGGCAAAATAAAATATGGCAGCAGTTTCCATGGCATTCATGATAGCAAGTTTCCAAAAACATATTCTAAAGCAAGCAAAATGTCAATACAGTTACATACAATAATATGAAGTAATGTCAAAGACAAGAAAAAAAATACCCAAATGCCCCTCTCCCTCCCCTCCTCCTTTATCTTGAAAAAGTATCTCAATTTTGTAGCTTTCAGTTTCTAAGAGGCGAAGAACCAGTGAGAAGAATAATGAACGGTGACAATTTTGTAATTCCTCAGAGAACTGATTCGATTCCGTTTATCACCTCTTTCAACCCACTTTAGGTGGTTACCTCGATTTGATTCAATTGTCGAAGGACACTTACCGTGAAATCTTTGACTGGAAACAACTATGAATATATTATATAATATCTATCTATTCTGCCAATGCTCAGTGATTTTTTCTAAGGAATAACTGGGTGATGCTGTTGCTTTGGAAAATTTCTAGGACAGATCAAAGTAAAGGTCACAAATTAATATTTATTTAAATATTTAAACAGAATTGCAAACAAACACAGTACAGATAACAATAATAATACTTTTTTTAAAAAACATGGTTGCAATTTGAATGTGATAGTAACAACTGAAACTTTACATTAAGAAGGATGCAAAATTGAAATTTAATTTGAAATGTGCAAAGATCAAAGTTGGTGAATACCATTTCATACAGTTCACGATTTTTTTTGTAAAATATAACAGTTGAAGTAATCAAAGAGAGTACAAACGCATGTTGTCTACCATTACTTTCGAATCAACATGTATTACTATCATTCCAATTTGGTGCTCTTTTGCCCGTTTTTGATTTAGCTCTTTCATATGTATTTCATAAAATCATAACACTTGCTTTAGAGAGACACACATTTTCCCAGAACTGTTTATTAGTACGATGACATTGATTTACAGCCGGTGAAAATGAGTTATTATATATTGATTTTCCACCAAATTGAGTTCTTGTCATCACATAGGCCTTTATCTATAGACTTTCATGCTGTGAAAAAGATTCTGAGGTTGCTTGGCTGTATTCAGAGATGCATCTTTCAGAGTCAAACCCCTCGAAGCATTCTCATACATTAAAAATCTGCCCCGAAGAGCAATATTTGCTCGTTCACTGATGAATATGCCTTTAATTTCTGCAATCTGAAAACAGCGATATCATCATCTTTATCACATTCGACGGCCAATTTTTCTCTTTGCTTTCAGCTACTCAGGCCGTATTCTGGTTGGCAGCGACACATACATAGCATTGCTGGGAACATCAAGCAGATTTCAGTTTACAGATTAAAATTCTTAGCCTTATATAACTATAACATTTCTTGTCTACATATTTAAAGTTCTGGGCCTTTTTTCCTGACGGCTATTCCAGTGCTTGTGTCGTTTTCTTTTTTCCAACTAAAATCTTTCCATTCATTAATCCCATTATAATGATGATAAAAATGATTGAGACAGAGCATTCACTTATGCAGGCCTTTAATCTCGAATTTCTTTTTCCTGCAAACACTGTCAGCTCAATTTCGAATCATTTAAACTAAAAACATATTTATTCAATAAATTTTCCTATCCGAAGGACAACTCTATCCATTCCCTTGACATGGTTGTCAGCTATGTCTGCAAGCTAAATTGCGTGTTTGAGTTGTATAACCGTGTTATGCATGTGTGTGAGAGTATTTTAAGAGTATTTCTGTATGCTGTTACTCCTGTATGTAATGACGTATACTCCATGGATGTGGCTGTAAAATACTTTGGTGTTGTAAATTGTTTCGAGCCTTCTGGGGTGAGGCGCTTTGAAAAAATAATGCCTTTCATTATTTGTGTGATTATTGTTATTACATCTTCCTGAACTGTCGATATGCAAAGAAGATGTGTAACAAAAAGTGATACTTTTTCAAATGGTTCTTATTGTAGTGATCATTTTAACATTAAAAAAATAACTGTTTTTGAATGAAAAAACAATCACTTATTTCCCTCCTCTTTCCCAAAACCCGTGGCTGGAGAAATCTCAGATCTTCCTAATCTACCTAACCGCCGCAATGCCGACCTGAAGGTAAGAACAAGAATGAGAATCAACAGTTCCCCCAGTTCTGTGATGGACAGCATGCTGGCTCCAATGAAAAGACCCATCTGTCCTCCAATGGTAGCTGTCAGAGAAAACAAAGCCAGTAAAGCTCGTTAGAGAAGGTTGTCTAGGTTTGGAGATAGTACTAGTTCAAGAACAAATGCTTTTAACGTTCGAGAATAGCTGTATTTAATATTATTAATTTCCAAAGACAGGGAGAAGGAGAGGCAGAGAGAGAGAGAGAGAGAAAGAGATAGACAGAAAGAAGACAGGATAAAGAGAAGTATGACGGCATCTACAAAAAGAAAAGAAAAGAAAAAGTCTTTTCTCAGAGGAACCCACAGATTGCCAGACGGTTCAGTGTTCGATAAAAGAAAATCAAACCATCGAGAAAGACTAGATGATCGGATTCCAACATTCAGACTGAGATAAATTTACGTCATTGACGTTTACAGTGAAAATGGGGGAAGAAAAAAAGTCAACCCATTGATAGTGAAAGTAAGCATGAAAAGAGAAGTGAGTCCTGTAAGGTGAATGAAGAAAATAAGCACAGGCCTTAAGCGTTTCATCAGCAGGTATTACCTCGACCGACCCAGTGGAGACACTGAGCTTCCTGCGAAACATAATTATAGGACGGCTTTCTGACAGGCACTCAAATCCTTATCAATCATAAAAAAAAAAAAAAATCATTGTCTACAACCAATTAACTGCCCATTTTAATCTAGACCAAGCCAGGAAATGGGTGTATTCTGTTTCCTTTGGACAAAATGACAGGGCGTGTCAGATTCAAATTCAGAACTTTTAATTCCGAACCCAACTATCCAACCACCTGGCCAACAATTCCACATTTCAAATAGAGATGAAAAAAAAAGGCTAAGATGGTCAAGCACATTAAAAGCTGATGTAAATAAACATGAAGTAACAAGAGAAAGGAACATGAAGAAAAGACAAGGCCAGAGGAAAGGGGTCATGAAAACTTAAAAGTTGTCGAGAGAGAAGAAAGAGATCAACATATTGTCCCATCAGCAAATCAGTACAGATGACTGGAATTCAGGTTACTAGTTCAGTCCATTTAGCTACCAAAATAATTTTTTTTAAAAATGTAAACAGGACTTTAGTGTAAGTTGAGGGAGCCAATCTTTTCTTTTGCTGTTTTCATCTTGATGCCAGTCTGTCGTTATTAATATTGAACGTTGAATGGAAAATTACAAACTCCTTGGGACTGCCAGGTGACTGAGTTAATATCTAGGCCATGGCGATGTATATTTATCATTTTGAGAATCTACGGCAGAAATACTGTGGTAGAAGTTCATCATATCGTTGAAATTCATTAGTTTTGCAATATAGCATTGTTCATTTGTTTAGAAAAACACATTCACATGGCACCTACGCTGGCTGTAGCAGTGAGGTCTGCATTTCGGCGAATATTTCGCAGTGTTTCTCTTTTTTTATTCACATAGCATATTATTTCAGTCACTGAGTATTGTTCATTCACTTGATGTTTTCATTTACACAGTCTGTTCATTCATGATCATCACATTGACCGTTTCATCACATTGTTGTCTATCGCATGGCACTTTGCACTCACATAGCACTGTTTACTCACATAGCACTTCTCCGAGGGAAGATCAATCATGATATGAAGACAATGACTCTGAATTTCAAATCTTTTTGTTCTTACCTAGGATAGCCATAGCAGTCAGTTCTGGTTCTTGACTGACTTCAGTGACAGTCATTGATTCAAAGTAGACCTCTAGGTCCACCAAGCTCTTCCTGCATTGTCAAACCAATCAAATATAAATAATTTAGTCTTGAGACCAGGGCAAATGAGTGGGAAGTCGCATCGGGCAATGAAAGAAATACTGGTGGGACCGTTTTTTTTTTTTTTTTGGTCGTTTTTAACTACTTTATGACTAGGATACTACATTTTTGTTTGTTTGTTTGTTTGTTTGTTTGTTTGTTTGTTTTGTTTTGTTTTGTTTTGTTTTCACAAAATGATAATAATCTAAAAAAAAAAATAAAAAAATTTTTATATCATAGTCGGAAAATAGTAAAAAAACGGCTGTGACTTGAACTCACTCGGCGCGACTTGCGACTCATTTGCCCTGGGGCGCAAATATCATCACCCACCTCAAAATGGCATGCCAGAAATATCATATTGAAATGATTTAATCTACATGACCCTAAACGAAGACAGGCACGGGCTTTAAATTTGTATTGAACTTCGTAATAATGATATAGTAGGTACTAGTATAAAAGAAAAATACTTTACAATTTCAGTGATGTCGTTACAGAACCAAAAATAATCACTTGATGTGCGTAAATATTTTTCTTTTTTTTTATGTAGAGCTTTGCCATTTTTATATCTAAGTAAAAATGCAGTATCAATCCACCTTTGGAGGCACATCTTTTAAAATCATGATTTCAAAATAATGGTGAGAACTCTCTCTCTCTCTCTTTCTCTTTCTCTCTCTCTCTCTCTCGCGCGTGCGCACTCACTCACTCACTCCCTCATTCAGTCACTCACTCACCGTTGGAAGACTTTTTCTGTTCTTTGTCTTGTTTTTGTTTCTGGTTTACCATTTTCAAACCGATTTGATAATTAAACATTCATAACTTTTGAAAATATTCAAGCATAGAAAAAAAAAACAAAAAACCCAAAACAAAACAAATGTGATGCCACACATTAAAGTGATCATAATTTATATTGTCGATTATGAAGCTACGTCATGTTGTGTACCATCAAAATAGTCAATCAATTTCTGTTTTACATACTGAGATGGGATGGCGAACTCAAAGAGTTACATTAATTATTGTCTTCCCTCAACCTAAGGATCAACAATGATTGTTCTAATGCAATGCCTTTGTTTGTTTTCGGTTGAAACTATGGCTGTTCTATTAACTGATGTGTTCGTAAAAGGATTGGATTATTTGATTAGTGAGGAAGAGAGGATTCTCTGATCGAAGCACTATACTGCTGGAGTTTATACCATGAAAATGCAACAGGATTGTGGACAAGTTTTCGGGCGTTCGACGCTCTCCTCAGATTCTCGACTGAAGTTTATGGAGAGATTTCCGACCTATGTTATATAGGCCTAGGAGTGGTTAGAAAATGGGGTGGAGGGGGGAGGGGGTGAGAAATTGAAGGTGTGATTGTATGTGCGTGCAAAGGTCTGAGATATCGTGAAGGTGTGAAACACTTTTCTTCATTTCTTGTGTATGTTTGAAAATGCTGCTCAAAGGGAATCCAAATGATCTGATTTCCTTTTTGTTTCTCCATGTTGCAGTTTTATGTGCTGAAACACTTTGGTAATTTGGCTATTTTAATGTTAACACTGTTTTATTTTACATCTGTGAAGTATGGGGACGAGTGCGAAATTACATCATCTGAGCATTTTACGTGCCCCTCTCTCACAACTTGCCTGGCGTAAGGAAGTCGGTGGGTCAGGTTGAGTCGCAAAATTTCCTCAAAGATAAAATCCGAGGAAAATTCTCCATAGTGAATAATAGGTGTGTAACTGACCACTTTGCACTCCCTGGGGCAATTATACGTATCCTGATCTTCTGTCTGAAGGGAAACTGTGGGAAAAGAAGAAAAAAATATCCAAATTGTGGTATATCTGATTGTTTCAAATATCTAAATATCTATACCAATAAGGGCTTACTCTTGATTTAAGTGAAGTTAATCTCTTGAACTATTTCATTAAAGATAAAAAAGAGATCTGATGCTATCAAACGTTACGATTTCTATCACAGTGTCCAATAGATAAACTATTCAATGTACAAGTAACATTCAGGAATTGACTAGGCAAGGGCGATCTCCACATTTTCTTCACCTTAAGTTCATCATAAATATCGTTTGTATTCATTCAGGAATTTATTCATTTTTACACGTAGTTATGGTTTCGCATGTAGAGAAATTTCTAATCCCCCCTCCCCCTTTTTTTTCATACTAAAAACCTAGTTTTCTGTAAAAAGTAGAACCGAATGAGCCACACATGGATACGGTTTTCCTTTTTTTTTTTTTTTTGGTCTTGATGTGAAACACGATGCATGCAAAAATGTGATTATCGATTCAGAAAGAAAAAATGTTGATTGCAAAATAGTGCGAAAAAACTTGGTTTTGAGAATCACGCGTTTTCAGGGAAAAATTCACATGGAGAGTTTTTTTTTTATTCGGCTTATAGCCTCAGAACAACCCGTTTCCACATACTAGTCCTCACTCTCTGCGACATCTATGTCTTTTGTTACCTTTTCCTGGCTTTTTAGGCTTATCTTTTCTCTAAGTTTGCTCCCTATCTTTATAAGCGCTGCCATAGAGTCACTTCCAGGTTCTTCAGAGCCTATATGTGGCCTGCATGTCTTCTTTTCTGATCGTCAGAAGAAACTGGCCAGGTGACAAACCGCGGTACCAGTGGCTTCAACATTGAGTCATCCGACGAACTAACAGTATTGCTTGCCTTCAAATGAGAAGCGACAAAGGTGATACTGTTTCCCCCACTAGGGCCTAAAGATTGCGAAGAACTAGACGCCAAACTAGCCTAGCTTATCCGCGCAAACTTAAAGAAAATGGAACTAGGAAGCCGAATAGGAGTCATTACGGACACTACCTACTTCCACGATAAGGATACATTAAGAGCAACAGCCGGAAGCCACCCCACGAACCAACGACAGCATGAAATGAGACACAACACACTGAGGTAATCACAAAGGGAAAGAATATGGATGCCCCTGAACCGCAAAAGATTCCTTATTAGCCCTTTCCAAAACGCAAGAATTCTCTTCGAAAATCTACGCGCTCAGCTCAAGTCAGGACGAATTGGAAGAGCACTTGCGAAAGATATATTCAGACCCAATAAGCAAAGAGGCGCCGGGTGCGATTAGAGGACTAGTATAGCCTTCCAGCAGGGCAGCGAGTTTAGCGAAGAGCCATCCACCATGCACGAGGTTGGAAAGGTATTCAACATTCCTAGAAGCAAGTTTGCCCCAGGTGCAAACAGCACACTGCACCTGTGGTACCAAAGTGCTCAAAATATTGCACAGGGAACCGGTCACACCCTGGACTAAAGGAAAAATAAGTATTTAGTGAAATAAGGCTAAAGGTGTCTATATACCAAAGGAGAAGACATCAGAGGAGAACGGTCAAATCTCTTTGCAGAATAGGGAAGCAAGATATTCTTCTCGGTAAACATGAATTGGCTGACTTCGTACCTATTAGAGAACGGCTACATAGGCATACCAGTCCTGAAAGAAGGAGTCCCCGGAGTTACAGGGTGCCTGGAACATGCGAACGTGATCTGGGAGGCTATCCAGAGAGCGAAGACAAGGAAGCAAGAACTGTATCTTATATTCTTAGGCCTTGCCAATGAGTACAATTCAGTTCCTCACTCGCTCCTATGGCTGGCACTGGACATGTATCATGTCCAAGACCACACTACAAGACTTCTGAAAGGGTAATTTAAATCCTTTTGAATGAGGTTTAAGACGAGGAAATACACCACTAACTGAATTCATTTGAGACGGGAATTGTCATGGGCTGTTCAGTCTCCCCGATGCTCTTCGTGTTGGCCATGAAGGTACTGCTGAAGCCCAGTAAGAAATTTTCCAAGGGACCAGATCTGAGAGAGGAATGTTTAATGGCAAAATAAAAGGCATTCATGGGTAACACAACAATCCTAGTCTCATCCCAAGAAGAGGCAAGGAAGATACTCAAAAGACTGAATGATTTGGCCTCCTGGTGCAGAATGGTATTCAAATCCAAGAAGTCTATAAGCCTCTCTTTCAGAAACGGGAAGATGAATGGCACAATCCAATTCCAAGTAGGTGGCCAAGTAATACCAAAAGTCGGAGAGGTACCTGTGAAAAAGTCTCGGTCGGTGATATGACGCTTCTATGAAGGACACAAAGCAGAGGGTTGAGGTGTGGACTTAGCTAACAGTTGGTCTGTAGAATATCGTCAAGAGTGGACTCCCAGGACGTTTCAAGGTGTGGATCCTGCAATTCATGCTAATCCCAAATTTACTACGGCCACTCTAAGAAATTCAAATCTCAATGGTAGAGAGATTAGAGACAAAGACAAACCGCTATATAAGAAAATGGCTAAGGCTCCCATCATGCTTAATCGACGACGCGCTTACAGGTAAGTAAACGAATATTGTAGATTATAGCATCATTTCACATCTCTATTTTAATTATTGCTTCATTCCCTATATTCCTTTTTCATTTGAAGGTATTGCTGAATAAAACGTGTATTCAATCTTGCCAATAAACGAAGTTGGTTGTGCTACCATTCAAATCCTGAGTGGAGAACACAAAAAAGGGAAAGCCTTCACCTGGCGTTCAAGGGCTCGCAGGATGATGCTGAACCTGAACTGAAAACGGGCCGACTGTGGAAAGTGAAAGAAACCGTCCATGCAATAGAACAGCCCCTGCAGATAATGGGTATCATTAGAATCACTCTGTCTCATAGGAAATGATTAGGATCCGGTGGGCAAGCGGTCTCATTGTGGTCCACAAAGACGTCTAAAGAAAAAGGAGACATTGTATCAAAGAAATCAGAATAAGGAAGACGAGAAAAGAGCCCAAAAAGCTGTGCAGCAGGACAAGAGGGGCAGAGGACAAACTGGCAGGGTGGCCACGATAACATTGACACATGACACCCATAAAACTGGCGTTCAATATTCTTGCCGCATTTGATGTGCTTCCCAAAAAAACAGCGACGAATGCCCAGTCGATGGGGGGAAAACAGACGTTACAACATGTTCTCCTTGGTTACAAAGTCTGCTTGGCCAGTGAAAGATATACCTAGAGACACGACTGTGTGCTTGAAGTGCTGAAGAACAGTGGTATCAGCACTGACAGAGCCGGAGAAATCAGATGAATCTCCGGAAAATACATTCTTCAAAGAATTCGCGCCGAGATCCCCTGCAACGCCCCAGTGCGAGGAATACTAGAGGAAGGCGGCGACTGGCAAACAGTAGCCGATTTGACAGCATGGGGGGAATTTCCCGAATAAATTTTGAGGTCAGGTATGAGGCTGGACATGGTGATTAACTTGAAGATTGCAAATCGTAATCCTCTTAGAGCTAACTGCTCCATTTGAGATAAACATGGAGGAGCAGCACGACTACAAGATGACCAAGTACTAAGATCTTCTAACCTGCTTGTGAAGAGCCGAAATGAAGGCTCACATGATCGCAGTTAAAGTGGGAGCAAGGGGCTACATTGGTTCAAAAGTATATTCTCTACTGAAGAAGCTCAACTTAAGTGGCCAGGATATTAGAAGTGCCCTGCCTGGGCTAACAACAGCAGCATAAAACTCTTCCTGTTGGATTTGGTGCAAAATAAATGATGAAATCGCTAAGCCGCTTGATGGTTAGATGTGATTAGAATGAGTTATTCCATAAAAGCAGTGGCATATTTAGTACAGTAGCTAGAAGACCTCGGTCAACTACGTCTGGGCCGAAAACCAAACGGCACTGGTTGAAATTCCATCCAGAGAGTCCCGGGGGGGTAGAAGAGGGGGTTGAAGGACATTGGGAGTCTTAACCTCGATGTTGCCGGAGTTCTGGAGGATGTCAGGAAGTTAAAAGGCCGAAACAACTAATGAAAAAAACCACCCTTCCTCTCAAGACCGTCACCTGTTCGCTCCACCCGAGGAGTTTTTCTGCCACTCTATCCAAACGCAAGTGTGTATTGACTTTTATTATGGAATACAGCCCACAACTGAGCTCTGACGCTGCAGAAATAAAAGAAAATGTTGCTATCAATAGGTTACGTTCTATATACGTCTTTCAACCTCCTGATGGAGGTTATCTCGAGTATAGGACTTGGAAGTTCATTTTATAGTACGTGGTGAAGGCTTACACTGATAATCTGCGTGATCAACAGTAAGTTTATTTCGCCTTAGAATCCCTGGCGTTGAAGCTGACGTTATTATTGGAAAAGGATCAAATTAAGTTTAAGGGTCTATGCCCTCTTTGCCTATATACAAATAACATAGTGACGATCTATCAGTGCATGTGACTGCCACAGGAAACCAAATCCTAGCTGACAGTAGGCCGGGACCACGGCCGAGTGACGGTTGGTCAGTCGCATTAGAATAGACATATCCACCTTTTAATACCATTTGTATTCTAAGAAAGGACAAGACATTCATGAGAAGACAAAATCCACAAATTGCATATGTGTGTGAAAACCATATTTCAGAGCACCCCGCCCCACCTCCGCCATAAAGGGATTTGGGGCTGGGGGGGGGGGGGGATCCTAAAAGGAGGATTTTGCTTTTAAAAAAATGCGATTTTGCTCTTTTATTTTCTCTTAAAAGTACTGTCTTTTCTACATGTACAATTGGTATCAAAAAGTCGATAAGTCAATTCTAACGTTTTTGACCAATGGTCATTCAAAGGTAGACCTTGCATTTTGTCAATCAGGATTTGGCTCAATCTGGCTGCTAAATAAGGCCGTAGATCATCGCAATTTGATTATATACAGGCAAAGCGTGCAAAAAGTACTTGAATATCACATCTCCTAGCAATAACACGGGTTCCAGTGCCAGGGATGGACACTGGGTGGCCACTATGACGCGAGAAAAACTACTGATCATACAAATTATCAATGTAAGTGTACTAAAATGAATTTCCCAGTCCTATAAATTGCGCAATTATGCTTTTGTTTCTGCTACTTATAGCTAAGTGTTCGACTATATGTCATAGTAAAGGTCAAAACACTCTTGGTCTGCCTCGAAAATGATATGGGGGAAACACAGAGGCCCTCAAGAACCCGAAAGTGGCTCTTATAAAGATGGGGGTAGGGACTAAAGTCGAAAAAAAAATTACGTCCAGAGAGCAAAAAACAAAAACGGCAACAAGAGACCCAGAAGTCATGACAAGAGGGCTAGTATGTCAACCAAAAAAAAACTGTTCTGAGGTTGAAAGCCAAACACAAAACTCTTCATGACTCTTCATGTCAATTTTTCGCTTAAAAAAAAAAACGAACTTTAAACGCGTTTTTCTCAAAACCCGTTTTTTTTTTAAATATTTTTTTGCTATCTCGTTTTTTGTTTTGAAACCGATCTA
>JBCAUA010037473.1:0-12066 GCA_038406235.1 Peronia verruculata | reverse complement strand
AACAACAACAACAACAACAACAACAACAACAACAACAACAACAACAACTACAACTACAACAATAGTAATAATAATAATAATAATGATAATAATAATAATAATAATAATAATAATAACAGCGCTCATTAATTCAACAAATTTTCAACATATTAACTTTCCATGTTGGTGCTGGTTTATTTCATTGTTGTCAGATGAAGATTGATGGTCTTTGTCTTGGAAATCTAAAATATTAACAATGATGAGAATGGCGATGTAATGATAATGATGATGATGACGATGGTGATAGTGCTGGTGATATTATGATGACTATAAGGACAATAATATAACAACAACGTCAACAACAACAGTAACAATGATGATAATGATGATGATGATATAATAATAATAATAATAATAATAATAATAATAATAACGACAAGTAGAACAAAAATAATTATGATTCTGACTCTAGCCTAATAATAACAGTAACAAAGGCAAGGGGAAATAACAACAATATTGATTCTCATCTTAGCGCGAATTCCGATGAAAATAGTAAAAGCAATTTATGTTCTCTCTTCGGGAAACAATTTGACAGCAAAAAATTTAGCTCCATATATCTGTTCTGTAATAGGCAGACAGACTGGACTTCATTTGAAACAATGATTAATTATTCATTAATTACAAATAATTATTTGTAGTATTTGCTCCTTAACACGATTAAAACATAGTGCAAAGGAAATGCATGTGGCCTGTCCTCAATGGTGTCATTTCTTGATCTAGTGCTTACTTGTATCTATCCCAGGTCAGACAACGAGGGTAGAAAACTTCAGTATTAAACCTCTGATACCCAGGACCAACTATTATATCACGTACGAGGGTTCTTTTACACAGCCAGGCTGTCACGAGACTGTTACATGGGTCTTGTTGAATAGACCCATATTTATTGATGCCTCTCAGGTAATTAAAGCACAGATTTTTTTAAACTCTTTGGTGTCACAGTCCATTGCATTTGCCGAGAGAACCACTCCCAGTACACTGAAGGACGTAAAGAGAAAGTATCGCAAGGTTCACTGTATGTCATCTGTAGTGGACTGAAATCTGTAAACTTTGAAATATGCCAAAATGTTCTCTCTCTTTTTTTTTTCACTTTGCTCCTTGTTGTTACCATTATTCAGGCACAAAGGACATGTTCTGCTTTGTTTTGCTTTGTTTTGTTTTGTTTTTGGTCGCCTTGTCTTTCCTGTTTGCCTCTGCCCCAGTTTGTAGAGCAACTTTTCAAACGGGAACAGGCATTGCTTCACAACCTTCCTATAATCCAAGTGATCACAGGTCTTAGCTTCCTGTCTATTGAATTCATGTCTTTAGAACAACGTTTCCGCAATCATCTTTGTCCTAAGCTTAAATCTGCTGCAGGGCTTGTTTATATATATATATATATTTTTTAAAGCAAAATTTCGCGTCCGGTATCATGAGAATCTGAAGCCATGTCTCTAAAATCTTAATGCTCACTGTCCGCATTGTCAAAATGGTCAATAAATGATATTCAGTGAGCTGGATTTTACACGTCCATCCTTCATCCATCCATCCATCCATCCATCCATCCATCAACCTGTCCTATGTCTGTTCATCTGTTAGTCCGTCAATCCATTCCTCTATCTATCTATCTGTCTGTTTGTCTATCCATCCATTATCAATCTACCCTTGCGTCCATTTGGGGTTTCATCTGTCTAGAACTAGAAGAGTATTGATCGTTTTCTTTTCTCCATAAACAGCCAGTGAAAAACAACGGAATAATTTCATTCAGATAACTGACTACACAGATAAACAGCAGCGATATAAAACAACATCACCACCAACAGCAGTACATGTACTAACAACAAGAATAACTACAACAACTGCAATCACTGTTTCCATGTCCTCACTATCTTTTTTTTTTTTTTTAAATGTCTTTGGCTTTCCATAGTTGTGTTTATATCAATCTGACCCCATATTATATTTAACATTCGTCAAGACCAGGGGCGTCCAAACTACGGTCCAAGGGCCAACTGAGACCCGCGTTCAAGTTTTTATTCGCCCTCAGCAAAATTAATTCTGAAAAGACAGCGGAACACACTTAAACCAAAATTTTACGGACCAGGCATATTATTTCAGTTTGAACATATTTCGGTTTATCCAGACTGGTATGGTGGAAGTCGTCAGAAGAGACTAACACACTCTGTAAGGTCAAATTTCACTGACAAAATAATGACTTACTCCATTTTATTTATTTATTTTTGTTAAGGCTTGAAATACACTCTTTAGAGTGTGGCCCGGCCCTTTGTTTATTTGTTTGTATTTGGCCCTCACTCAAAAAACTTTGGACACCCCTGGTCTGGACCCACGTTACTCTGACTTCCTATATAATTCTTTTTTTTTTTCGTCGTTGACAGTTAGATGTGTTGCGGAGGATGCAGTATCGACAGAAGGACAAGAGAATGACGCTGATGGAAGGAAATCTACGACCAGTTATGCCTTTACACAACAGAGCCGTCAGAACAAATATCAATTATCCGACAACGGTACATGGATCATAATAATAATACAAAAAATAATAATACAGAAATAAAAATCACTCCTTTCCTTTCTAAAATCACCAGATAGATAATTATGTAGCATATTCAAGAAACTATTTACTGGGCAAGCTTGAGAAGTCATTGACATGACGTTGTGTGTCAACCACAATGTTATCATGCTATTTCTATTGCAGTATTTCATCTCAAATGAACGACAACAACGACGACGACGACAACAACAACAACAACAACAACAACAACAACAACAAACAAACAAGCTAGCAAAAAAAAAAAAAAAAAGAAGTTTAGCACTCCGTAGTCAAAAGAAAGGGGGTACTCTTCACAAAACTACAAGATCAAAAGGTTGACAGCCACTAAGGTATTTTAGCCTGCTTTTAAAGATTAAAGAGATTGATAATAATCAACAGTTTTCTTTGTTTTTCAGGAAGGGATTTGCGACATGAGAAGGCTTACATTTTACGAGAGTAAGTAATCTACGTGCTGTGATATACATTGTATATGATGAACTATTATGCTGCAGCTGTTTTGTGGCGTCACGATAGACATAGCAACTAATGGAAGTGAAAGAAAGCAGTCCATGAAAACCAGGAGCGGGCACGAGACGAGCCGAGTACTCGTTTCCCGCGGGCAAAGCATTGGCCTTAGCTTTCCGGGAAGTGATCTACTGCTCGACAGCGGGAAGGGAAGTTGAACGAGACGAGAAATCATACTAGAAGTGGGAAATCTCGAAGTCGAGTGGCACCGAGCAGTCTGCTTCTCGGTAGACTTCCCGGGACCGGTCCCGACTTCCCGAGCTGTCTGCTCGGTACCTAAAAAATGTACTGCTCGCCTTAGGCGCCGAGCAGTCGGCTTCTCGGTACCAACTTCTCTTCCCGGGACCGGTCCCAGCGGGAAGTAGGGTGACTTCCCGAGCTTCTCGCCCGGTACAAAAAATGCATTGCTCGCCCACCCCTAATTTTGAGACACACCCTCCAAACCGACACATAGATACTTCTTTTTTTTTTTTGGTGCAAATCTCTGCAGTATTTCATATATAACCCCCTTAAACCCCACAGTCAGATTCTATTTCCCTCTCAAAAAACTGTGTGTGTGTGTGTGTATATATATATGTATTTTTTTTTTGTTTTTTCTTTTTGACAGTGAAAGCAGTGAATAAGATACAAACTCACCTTGAGGAGGTCCATGAATGCTGTCCTGTTTTCCTTGAACAGTATTTTCACCTCTTTGATCAGGAACTCCTCACCACAATCCTCCTGGGCTAACATCTCAGCCACCTGTGAACAGGATGTCAAAGTGTCTTCATGACAGAGTGGAACTGTTTTTTCATCATTCAGCTTGTTTTGACACACAGCAGTTACCGTGGGTTTATAACACAGAAGTAAATGTATCTAAATATAGCAACTATGTTTCCTTGCCCCAGAGATGTACCCTACTGCCATCAACTAAACAAGAGGCAGCTTGCTGAATGACATTGGAATGGCAGTAAATTGACAATAAAAATCATTTTTTTTTTAAATATTTTTTTTTTAAATGAGCAAAAAGAAAATAGGCAGCAAACAACTGGTGACAAATCTGCCCCCTCCCCCTCCCACAAAACAAACAAACAAACAAACAAAAAAACCCAGGTTTTTCCAACTAAAATCATAAGTTTGACATCACTGTGTCAAAGACAAAACACCAGATCATGAATAGCTTGAGAAGGCAAAAGAATAATTGTTCAAATGTTCAAAAACAATCAGAGTTAAGATGGGTGTACTTGTGTAGATTTCTAAACTGGAAGTCTAGGCTAGAATATGATATGGGATAATAATAGTATTGATATAGTCCCTATTCCTGTATAAATACAATCTCTAAGCGCTTTACAATCTTCTATCACTCTCACAGACCCTGGGGAGACCTTCACTGATGTTCTCAGCTTCCTAGGAAGCAAACAAGGCAACTGCATATTAGGTGTTCAAACTGGTAGCAATCTAAGTGTAACATTCTCAATGAACACAAGATTTCAGGAAAAACCCAACACGGAGGGTACGTCAGGTTTTCTTACGTCATTAAATCATTACACAACTCACTAGTATTATTATTTGGAGAGCATCTCGGTGTAGTAGGATATGAACCTGCCACTCATAGTGGGGATTTTTAGTCATAAATTTCCTACCCACTGCAACAGGGTCGAGCCAAAAAGGGAGGCGCAAACTTGTAGCCAAGGCAAGGCCAAGGTTATGGGTTGATGGGATTTCCAAGAGTATTGGTGAACTCTATTGCTGTGTTACTATAACTGTTCTCAAATTCTCATGTCATGAAAGATTCTTCCAAAATTCACATAGCATTCTGTCAGTCTCTCTTTCTCCCTGTGGAGTTCTCTCATGAATTTGTTGATTGTCAGATGCAAAGCATTGGGTATCCAAAGAGTCGCTCTTACTGTGGCATGCCCGGAACTAGTTCTAGTTTTCAAGCCCTCATCCAGGAGCCTCAAAATAGTAAAATAGTGACAAGTAGCAGGCAAAGTAATTTGTTACTTATCATTGCCAAAAATGAAATAATTAATGGCAAACCTCATTTTTGACACAACGCGTCACATGTGTGACAATGAACTTTCAGATGTTATGCATGTATTTTTTCATATAATCATATTAAAATGTCAATTAAATGATTCAAATAATTTTTAACAAAGGGGCCATGAATTATTCTTCCCTGCTCAGCACATATGTTCCTATTGACCATCATTCTAAAATCACTGGCAACATGCATCGATGTCATAACGAGCAGGGACTTCAGCGCTTTTAACCAGGGAATTTCACCAGTACCAAATAGCAGTTTAAAATTTTATAACATTCTATAGATCTATCCTGGGAACTGATCACATAAAGTAGCTTTCTCTACAACGTCCCTCGATTCTCATTATTTTGGTCTTTGCCAAAACACTCAAAAGTATGACTACCCATGAAATAAGAAATGCCTCATCTAGTAACTAGGAACAACAATTTCCCCTTTATCAGATTAACACATTGCTTATCAATTACAACAGGAATCTATTACAATAGGAAGTAGACCAAAGAGCTGCCATGTAAAGTTCCAGCTAGGTTGAAAATAGGCAGGACATGCCTGTACAACTCTACCCATTGTTTACCTTTTTTATCACACAGCGAGAGACAATTTTCATGTTATTGGGTGAAATGAGCTAGACAACAAAATTTTTATGATGGATAAGATTACTGGTGTCAATGGAAAATGAAATTAGTAAGTTTTGCATTGTTAAAAAAATTTACTGTTCTAAGCAGAGACATTCATGCTCACGTGAACTTCTATGACAACATAATTACTGAAATTTACTTTTCTCTTCAAACTTTGTTTGAAATCTGTTGCATTTTAGCTGGTTCTCTGACAATAGGCATTAATACAAAAAAAAAAAAAAAATTCTGAGGGCCCATTGCATCGGCCACAAGTTTGCCCCTTTTCTTGGCTTGACTGTGTCACAGTGGGTAGAACATTTATGACCAAATACATCTAGTGACAGACTTAAAAAAATACAAAACCTACTGAATCTATATGCCCTCCAAATAAAAACAGTTATGAGTAGTGCAAATCATTTAATTACAATGCCTGACCTACTTCTGGCCAGATATCCTGTCAGATTTTTCTGAAATCTTGTATTCTACTATTATCAAAGTGTTAAAAGTCTTGCCAGATCAACATACCGTGGACTTCATCAAGAGGTTGTAGGCTTTGTCATAACAGTCGAGTTTGGCATTTTTCTTATTCAGTCCCAGGCCTCGAGCTATGAAGGTCGGGTCTGAGACAGTGTTGTCCACACGTTTACAGATGTGCAGTACTCCAGTGAAGATGTCATAGGTGTTGCATTTGAACAGGAACTTGCATTCAAAGTTGAGCTGGATGTAATTCACCTGTAAGTGGAATGCAGGGGAAAACACATGAGGCACAAATTGTCAACAGTTACAGTGATGACATGAAAGAGAAGACAAAAGGTACATGCATGAAGTGATAAAGAGATAGCATGGCCCAATAAATTAAAAGCATAGATCTAAACTTGGAGAATAAGGTTAAAATAAACTACTGAAGATGAAGTACAGTCAAATAGCCAATGCTTTTTAATGAGAATCATCCCTGAATCATAATATCAATAACATCTGATAAAGAGAGGGAATTAAAAGTGTAGTATTTGGTCCTATAATCACTTCTTTGTATACTCAGTGACAGAAATTATTGAGGCAAGAAAAGGTAAATGATATTTAACTCACTAACAGCACTTTTATGGTGTTAAATAGTATAGTACTGCATGTCCAACTGATATCACAACCTTTGTGATTATGGCATCACTACTTTTTTCCCTACGAAGGATCACAACAGCTGTGATCACAGCAAAAGCACATTATTCTAACTTCATTTTCCTTTCAGACAGATATCCTTAATTTTATTTGAACAGTACTAATGATTATTTTGATGATTCTGTTTTTCTTCCAGGACATGCATGTGGTATAAATATTGTAAGCTTCACTTTGTATTGACCCATATTTGGAAAAATACCACTGAACCAACAACTGACAAGTACTGGATCCAACTTCCAATAACTGAAGTTGCGTGGGACTTCTATTCCATTTCACAGTTTTTACATATTATCTATGCTGAACAGCATATTCATACATTGGAGAAAATGGACAACAAGATAGTTTTGGAAGTATGTCAACTTTAAAAAATTCCTTAAAAAAAAAAATCAAAAATTTCAAGATTTAACTGAGTTTTCTCAGCTTTATGATGCATGTGGTAGTTCACCCAGTTTGCTTGAAAAATGATTGCTCTGTCTTTAACTGATTCACAATGATTTTTTAAAAATTTGCTGAAAAGTGTGGCCACCAGAGAATAGCTGCGAAAAGCGGGCACTGGTAATTTAATATCTAATGGTGCAAAGGTCTAAATACTACGACCACCTTCTATTTCAATTTAAGGAAGTTTTAACTTCAGGAAGTAAGCTGCTTTAACCAAGCCATAAGAAGCAAACATGTGCTTTAACAATGACAAAGCTGCTTTAACAAAGCCGTAAGAAGCAAACATGTGCTTTGACAATGACAATGTGTTAGTTGTCTAAGGGATTAGATAGGGCTACATAAGAGCATAGTGATCTGGATAAAATTTTACAATTTATGTACAGTGGTCTTCGCCTAAGAACCCGCTGCCAAAGAGCCTGGTCTGCCTAAGAACGCGCCCTTGCTGCAAAATGGAATTTTTTCTCTATAATATACTGCTCTAAGAAACCGCTGCTGCAGCCAAAAATCCGCCCCAGAGCCCCATCTTGGGCCAAGACGTGAATACTTATGGTGTAATTTCCATGACATTGTCCACTTGAGAGAGAGGCACAAAGCTAAAATGGGAAATGAGGGTGGAAGGAACAGGTGGACAAAGGAGTGGAAGTGATGATTGATATATGACTACACAATCTGGCCACATTGTGGACTAATCCATAAGCATATTTCCATCTGACAACACATGGGACAGTACCAATAATTGGCTCTGTGGATAAGGAGAAGTAAATTTAGCCACCTGACTGGTCAGTTGTTTCCTACTTTGGTCAGTCTGGCCAATAATGTAAAGACCTGAGTCGCTCATGCGATTATCCATGGGATAACACAGAAATATGATGTTTTCATTCAACAACGTAATGTGAAAAGTCTCCCAATGTTTAAACACTAGGCATTATTGATCTGATGTAATTATATGCTAGAACAGGTAAGAAATGCTTAGATCTAATTATAAAATACACACAGGGAGGAAAAGTGACGACAGTCTGCTGTGACATGGGTTGCGTAATTTTTCAATCTGCCTAAGAACTTGTCCACCTAAGAACCTGTTTTTTGTCTCCTGGCAAATGGGTTCTTAGGCGGAGAATACTGTACTATTTTAATCTGATTACATTAATCACTAGAAACAAAAGATAAATTTCAAATGGTATTTCCTGGTGATTAACTGCTGTCATCAACTTGATCAAGGGGAAAGAGATTACCTTGGCAGCTTTAATGGAACATTCTATGTTTGAGATGGGATTGCCGCAGTCGGTGAACTGCTGTGCAAAACTCTTCCACTTCTCCAGCAAAACTTGCAGGTTGTCCTCTGGACTGGTGGTGACCACTGCTGCTGAATCACCCAGCATCTTGCGTCGCTTGGCACTCTGGATCAAGTCTCCCAGGGAGGAGATGCCAACACCTGTGTCTGAGGTGGCCACTGGCCCATCCCCAGTGCCCCGACCCCTGCCCCGAGTGCCCCCTGAAGATGCCCCTCTGCCAGCCCCTCTACCGCGCACATCCAAACCACCTCTCCCTTGTGCCACTGATCCTCTCCCACCTCTCTGTGCTCCCCTGTCTCCACCCATGCCACCCCTCCCTCTGTCAACACCCCTGCCAATATCACTACCCCGGCCACGACTTCCAAATGCTCCTCTGCCCCTATTGTCTCCTCGACCCCCACCCCTATTATAACCATCACCTCTACTACTCCCCCTAGCAAAACTACCTCTGCCTCTTTCGGCACTTCCAGCCCCTCCTCTACCCCTTCCCTGAAAACCTCCTTGAACATCTCTCTCCATACTTCCTCTACCTCCTCTCTCTGCATTCCCTCCTCTGTCCATTCTCCCCCCTCCACCTCGGTCAGAAAAGGCCCCTCTGCCTCTTTCAAACCCTCCACCTCTGCCCCTGCCTCTATCGAACCCTCCACTCTTTCCTCTATCAGCATTACCTCCTCTACTAAAGCTTCCCCCTGTCCCACGACCTGACACCCCCCTCCCCCTATCTCCTCCTCTTCCCCTACCTACGTCCACACTGCCACCTCTCCCACCTCCCATAGCACCACCATCCCAACCATAGTTTTGGCCATAACCTCCCATCATTTGAGTTCCTTGCCACTGAGATGCACCACCATCTCCTGCACCACCATAAACTTGTGGTGCTACTCCAAACTGTTGCTGTCCCTGGTCCATGACATAACCACCACCAGCATAGCCTGCACCATAACCTCCTGCTGGGGCATATTGACTGTATCCCTGTCCGTAATCAAACTGTGGAGGGGCAGCTACTCCTGGCACCTGAGGGGGAGGCACCCACTGATAGGCTGGAGGATTATACTGGTTTGGGTCATCGTACCCCCTGTCACCTGGGTAAAAGTAGTATACTATATCAAAAGCAATGACAGCAGATCCTTCTCATAAAGTAGTTATGAGATAATGTTTCTTTACTCACAGCAGACAAGTATATTTATTCCATAAAACAGCAGGCAGTTTTGTCAGTAATAACTGAAACCAGATATTGAGTTTCCATCTCTTTTAAAGCAAAAAAAAAAAAAAAAAACAGCCAAAAAAATCTCCAAAATATGCATATCTATGTTTTAAGACACTAAAACTAACTTACATCTGCAAGTGAGTGAAGAAAACATTATTTCTCAGTCCTAGAAAAAAAACTGTGTATCGAGTCTTTTTATGGCTTTTCAGACATCAATTTTTTAATTTTTTTTTTTTATTGCAGAAATCGAAAGTACATTCATTTCTGGACAAGTCAGTATCAGTCTGACCCTCAGTTTATAAATATTACTTTATTAAAAACCAGTTTTTGTGAGATGGGTATGTAGATCATCATGTGCATAATTGAAGTGCTTGAACAAGCAATGTCCTGTTTTGATGGTTTTTGCTCTATGTCATATTTCTAATAACCTGCACTGGTAATTCAATCTAGGAAACTAACATTGATCATTTCCCTGAAAACCCAATGATAGAGAAAACTAGAAAGCAAATGTTTAATTCCATAACTGATAACAAATGGAGGGGAAAAAAATCATTCTGCACAAAAAAAAAAACACAAAAGAAAACAACTTTCTGAAATGAAGTTATCATGTAGCAGTACCTGTTTCACCAATACGTCTTGCTCTGGGTGCACCATAGCCTCCACCCTGAAATAAAATAAGTGAAACTTTTGTAGGATATCTTCAGGATGGCTTTCTCAAGCCCTGCTAAGCATTCGCAGGATATATTGTTTCTAAAATTCGACAGTCACCTCCATGAAATAGTCAACCTGATCTCTATCAAACTATAAATCAAAATATAAACTTGGAAAAATTGTGAAAAATCCACATTTTGTTCATTTTTAGATTCATAAGAAGATTGATTGAAAATGGCAAGCTAAGTATGTGGCAAGTTACCCCCCCCCCCCCCCAAAAAAAAATAAATAAATAAACAAAAAGAATTATCCTCTGGAAATAAGGTGACATAAAACTGCTGGGAAGTCAGTATCTCAGACAACATGTTCTCAATATGTACTAATTAATAACACATATAATTATAATTACAAAGCTTTGCTGACATGATTGTTTCAGGTATCAAAAAGCAAATTTAGATGGGACAGTGATATACATATATATATCACACACAAGAACAAGATGTTTGGCCGTAATTATATCTGATCAACAATAATTTCAATAAACCAGAGACAAAGTTTATCACGCTGCTGTCAAACAAAATGTCCAAGCACTTTCGTAACTCTTGTTTGAATGTAATGACAATTAAAGAACTCTAGTTAAACATTTGTACACAAGAGTCAAACACTTACACTTTGATCTCCTGGGTAAGCCATGATGTGTTATTCCCACAGGCTTTCCTCTCACGTTCGAAAATAAAATGAAAACTAGTGATGGCTCCTGGACAGATTTAACCTCCCGCCGGATGTTCCCTCCTCTCTTGACACACTGGAAAGCATGGATGGCTATTCATTAATATCATAAAAGAAAACAGTGATATTTTTGGGAAAAAAAAAATGTTTGCAATGTTGGAATCCAGTCCACTTCCGTGACTTAACTCTGCAACAATAAAAAATTTCTCTATCGCCCATATTTAAGAACAAAATAAATGTTCTCTATTTTCACTCCCTAGGCCAGAGGAAAAATTTGTTGGTTTACCTAATAAATATCCTTCAACTCTCAGTGAAAATGGACAGAAAGAGACATTAGCTGAAGAATTGCTGATGTTACCATGTGATTCTAGGAGCTTCTCCCTCTGTTTGATTCTTTTTTTTTTTTTCATTTCTTGAAACAACTGCTTTTCTTGTAAGTTAAAAAAAAAATTTAAAAATTGAACAACAACAACACAACACACACAGAAATCAATATATGTACACATATATAAAATAATGATGACATTCAAAATCTTACTTCAACTTCTTTGTTCACAGCAAGCCAAGAGTACTAGCTGGTTCTTATTCCGAAAAGGTACTAATATACAACTTCTTGGCTCATTTCTCAAGAGTGCAATTAATGAGATGCATCCATTTATTACAAAGCGGCAATCCTATGCCTGGGCACCACTCAAGTGATTAAACTCGTATTAAACAATTACTCTGAACATCAAAGCAATAAAGATATAAACCATCAGTTATCTACTCAAGCCCAGGACTACCATAAAAAAATGCCATTCCTTTACTAGACAGTTTCATACTCAACATCACCAAGCTCTAAATCTATTTGTTTG
>JBCAUA010037462.1:0-12066 GCA_038406235.1 Peronia verruculata | reverse complement strand
TGTGTGTGTGTGTGTGTGTGTCTGTGTGTGTTTGTGTGTGTGTGTGTGTGTGTGTGTGTGTGTGTGTGTGTGTGTGTAAACGTATCAACACCCATACGAGACCTCGTCCCCGTTGCTCTGTAAAGAAATGGAGACGTGGAGAGAGAGAAAGAAAGACAGTAGTCGTCTTCGAGAAATAAATGTCATCACCTGACATATCGACATTGCCGATAAAAAACAATGTCTCCGTAGTTAGCCTTCATGAATGCTCCCAAAGGATAAGGAGAAAGAAAGATTTGCGAGAAAGAGAGAGAGAGAGAAGAGAGAAATAAAAGGGGTGAGTGGAAGAATTCAGAAACCAGGCTATCATAGAAAAATACATAACTATAATCTATTTATAGCAGTCTGGAAGAACCCAAAATGTAGGGCCCTGGAATTTATTTCTGTGGGACGAGTTGTTTGAATAGCGGTTCAAAACGACATCAACATAACCAACAGCAAAACGAAAGAAAAAAATGCATTTGAATACATAGAGAGAGAGAGAGAGAGGAGAGAGAGAGAGAGAGAGAGCAAAGGCAATAGAGATAACATCAGTGACGTTTGAAAAAATAAAACCGGCCGACAGATTGCATTTGTATAACTTCAAGGAAGGAAATCGGTATTGCTTTATGTATTGGCATAGCTTTCAATACATGTCAGAATGTGACTTATATCTCTTGGGATTCACAGTCTGAGCATGATTGTTTGTTTGTGTTCGGCCTACGATCCCGGCTATAGTGTGTCAAACACGGTAAGCTACGTTTACAGGGTAGGAAGAAGAGAGGAAAGAGAGCGGGACAGCAGGCAGGAGCAAGGAGAAAGAGACGTCACCTGTGGAATGCCTAGGATGGAATTCCATGGCTGACATCCCACCGATGGCGGGCTTTCACGGCCTATAATTAGCAACAAAGAACCATCCTGTATACGCCGTGTTTTTTGTATGCTATTATCTAATGAAACTCGAGCATTAGATGCGTTAAGTAACAATTATACAAATAACACCCACAAATATGTGGCGTATTGCATCGAGTCTTCTCATGTTAGAATTTGATATTCAGACCTTTTGGTATAGGAAGTTAATATAATAATATTTTTTGTACTCGTTCTTTCCTTACATTAGTCTCACTTTCTTGGCATGCTCTATGATCGGGGCAGTTGAGAAATACATGTAATAATAAAAAATTTAAAAAAAAACCCAATACGAGTCACCATCACAGTCTTTGCATGAGGAGTGAAAACAAGAGCGACAAAACGTCATGGGGTTTTACTTCTTGATTACACACATCACGAGCGACATTTTTTCTAAATGGATGTTTGGCCTTTGCTCCTGATGAACAAATTTAGTCACGTAATGGTTTGTGAGTGAAACTCGCGGATTTTGCCTTCGGGGGATGAGAAGGCAAGCAGATTGAAAATCTGTATTTTTCAAGTGTTTCCTTGTTCCTGGGTAGGGATAAGATAAGGGTGAATATATATTTTGGAAAACCTGTCTGCACGGTATGCATGTTAATGAACCCCTGGCAGTTAAAAACCGATGAAGATTAGGGGGAGTGGCGCTGTGTGGGCAAGATTTCTAAATTTCCAAAAATCTCATCAACAACAGGCAACCACTCGAAGCTGAGATGGTCCTAATTCTCAGGACTGAAACTTAAAGACTTGAAAAAAAAAATGACTACCATCATAGACGAATAACTAGGATTATTACTCGGATAAGAGCTTGTTGAACAAGTATGAGTTGATGCTGAAATGAAATCGAAGAGAAAATATACTTAACAGGTGCTGGACGTTAATCTTGGCCTGCCAACGCACAAAATAGGCACAGAACACTACAAGACTACACCCAGCTCAAACTTAGAATACCGTAGGGTACGTGATTCATCCACACATGATTTGCACAAGTAACTGAAAGAGTCACAGACAGCCTCAGGGTAATTTGTCCCAACGCTGCTTCTCTAATAATATTTTGCTTGCATGTCACCAGAACAATAAGTCTTTGTTTGTGAAACAAGGATATGGAAGAGAGATTGAAGCGACTTTCACAACGCATTGCAATAACGTCCAATCATTAACGTCCAATCATTATTTTCTTTGACGTTCTCAGTTTTTGGGCATGAAAGTGTCTCAACATTCTTCGAAAAATAAACTCCTTTTTTTTCTACTAAGTCACATCCAAAGGTTCTCTAGATTTCTTCTCATAATCAACCAGTGGTTTCTGTGACTTATAAAAATATAATGACATTTTTAGTGCAACACATAGGATCTCTGTTTGATCATATAATTTAATGGGATGTTCAGCAGCTAAAGGCTTCGAGTTAACACGACACTGTTCAACCAAGAGTCACACACACAAAAAAAATGACAACATTGAAACAACAACAAACAATACTCATAATATATATATATATAAATCGAGAAATAAAAGACTTTAAATGTACAAGTATTTTAAAAAATAATAATAATGGTAAAACACATGAATGTAAAGATTGGAAATATTTCCAACACCCACGAGCAGAAACGACAGTAAACAAAGAGGCCAAAGATAAAAATTTTCAACGCACAAGAATGACAGGATCCGCACTCAAAAGTGATGGTGCCGACGAATGCTCAAATTCTATCATATTTTTTTAGTTTGTTTGTTTGATTGTTAATTTTTGTGTGTGAAATCATAAATTTATTTCAGTCTTCAGTTTCAAAAACATGTTATTCACCAATAAGGGTATGGTTATAACGGTGTTTCGTTCTCCAGGCCTTGCAGAAGAAAACAAATATCTCATAAAACAGCACAGAGGTAGCATAGATAAGTGAGACAAAGAAAGAGATGGGAAGACATTCAAGAATGGACAGGAATGGGACTGGTGGAATCTTGAATAGCAGTACATGGGCTGAGCCAAAAATTCTTATATGGACCAGAAGGACTAGCAGGAGTTTTTTTTTTTTTTTAACTCAGGAGAAGAAAAGAGGATAGAGCAAGTTGACAGTGGTTAGCAGCTTCAATTTCAGAAACAATTTCTTACCTCACTAGTTTATCCTCTGGAAATATCTGGATGATATTTTGTCAAGACGTGGCTTCCTCACTACCCTGTCACATCAACTAACTCGCCCTGTGCAATCATAAAATTGTAGACAGAATTAAATAACTTTCTTTTCTCTTTTTCTACATTAGATTCTTCTGGATATCAGTAAAGAGTGTAACATCTAATAAAATGTATGTAATCACTCATTCCCTGAATCTTTATCGGCTCATTCTACGACATGTCCAAATTCTCAGTGCATTCTCCTGTTTCTTCAATAGATCTCTGAAATATACGTATTTAACAAAGGAATCAGTTCTCACACAAACAAAAACCTGTTCCTTGAAATATTTTCTTTCGCTATCACAGAAGTGACTGAATCTCATCACCGAATAATGAAATTAAAACTCCATGTCTTAGTCAAATTTATCTTGTTCTGAGAAATTACCTAATTTGACATAGCGCCCTCTTGAGTGGCTCTCTAACGTATGATATAAGCTCTCTTTAACTTTAAGTGTTTTGCAAAGAGCAGTAGTACATCTCTATCAGGACACTGGCGAGCATTAGCGTACAGTGATAAAACGCTGGATAATATTACTTTTCCACCATAATCTATATAAGTACACACTTGCCGAAGTTTATAAGTAAGAGAAAGCTATTTTGTATCACCACGCGTGTGTATTTTACGCCCTATGAATTGAAAGAAAGATCGCGAAACAACCATCGAATTTCTCCAAAGGGAAGTTAAAACGTTTTGTCAAAAGCATTTCCGAGCTGGCCCTGAAGTAATAACTGTAATTATGCTAATATAAATTTTATAATTTTATTAAAACATCGGTACAGCGTTGACGGGACATGTAGTAGTAATACCGTCTAAACCAGTGGGTTTTAGTTTTGTTGGAAGTACTAAGCCCCGTAAAATTCCTACCTGCTCTCACGAATTCTAGGCCAAGTAACCAGATTGATTTGAAGGCTGGGCATAAATCGTCGCGAACAATGAAATCGTTCTAACTGAAACAAATTTAATGAACAGTTTGGAGGTTTTCATTCTGATCGACGAAATTTCGGAGAGTGAGACTCAGATTGGATGACTCCTGTTGAACTTTACCTAAATCTACACGGTGCTCACAGATTTGGCAGCCTTTTCTTTATACATTTTTCTGAAGGTCTGTTTTTGGCATGCTATTTGAATTTGGTGAATGTTTTAAGGTCACTGATTTTTGTTTCATAGATTACTGTCTCATTTTTGATATTATGATAATTTGTATTAATGCGAATTTTTAAACACGGCAAGTTGGCCTCCTGTTATTGGTTTTGGCATTTGACATTTTAAATCCGGTCCATATAAACAGTAAGTCTTCAAATGACTACCGAGTGTTTGGCCGGTTATAAGGGTGCCCAGACTGAACCCTTTGTAATAGATTAGTTTCGACCAAACAATCAGCTAGAAATTCCCGTCTAATTTTAATAAGGGGGTACAAACACTCCAAGCATGGGAAAAAATAACAACAATGCATGGGACTGGTGACAAGTTGTTGTCGAATCTCGGAGTGGAGCGGTAACAAACATCAGTAAGTATTCTAGTTTTAGCAGCGAGTACAAGAACTCAGTCGGGGATTTCCAGATTTTTGCTTAACCGAATATGACCTATTAGAAAACTACGTCACGAATCTTACGTTGGGGTGAACTGAATAGATACGCAAACACACACAAACACGCGCATAGTGTGTATGTTTTGACCTCTGCCGAACCTCTGAGATTGACTCACCGAAGCACAGGGTTCGATCGAACTCAGTTTGAAAACTACTGGTCCAAACACAGCGGCGAACGTGGGCCATACTGAAATGTCTGTATTATGCTATGTGTCACTGTAACGAATTATGATTGTGCATTACGCATAGACTACCGGTTGTGGTCTGGTAAGGTCTTGTGCATACTAGAGTGTGTTATGTATAGCGCGGGTTCGGGAACGATCATGTGTATTCTAGGCCCGTGCGAGTGTGTGTTATGAGTGATGCTCAGCTGATTGTAACTGTGTGTGCTGGGCCCATGCGATCGTGCGTGTTCGGGAAAGGTCGAGGCGGCTCTGGTCTGACCTTGTGTGTGTGTTTACTATGTCATGCTCACGATCTGGTATTTTGGAGCGAGTTCGGGGGAGAGAGTGTTCTGGACAGCTGCTGTCTGTATATAATATAGGGGGCCCAGCCAGAGTGGAGAGCAAGAGGTGAGGAAAGCAAGAAGTGTGTAGAGCAAGAAGTAGTGTAGTGACGTTTAGTGTAGTGTAGTGTTGTGTAGTGTAGTGTAGTGTAGTAGTGTAGTGTAGTGTGGTGTGGTGCAGACAGCTGTCCTGAAGTGTGTATTGTTTCAAGCACCTGCAATAAATTCTGCATCATTTCGATGTTGAGGATTCCTGTTCTTGTTACATTGTTCCTTTGTGACCTCCTGCCTGTCTTCACCGCCTGGTTACCACTTACAACGTCACAACTACATCTGCTCAACATCCAGAGTTCGTGACAGTCACTGCCTTGTTTGGCATTTCCTCACACTGCTCTGTCAACAGTAGCTGCTATCCGTGACCTTTTCATTTGCATTTTTATATCAGCCTTTGTGTCATCTCTTTCGGGGTCGATTAGAAGTATCTCGCCATCTCTCTCTCTCTCGCTCTCTCTCTCTCTCAGTGTGTGTATGTGTGTGTGTGTGTATGTATATATATATGTGTGTGTGTGTGTATAGATGTGTGTGTGTGTGTGTGTGTGTGTGTGTGTGTGTGTGTGTGTGTGTGTGTGTGTGTGTGTGTGTCACTGCCTGCAGTCAAACGTTTATCAACGTGCAACTGACGACACCCCATGACATTCCTGAGCGTGAGAGCTAGGATTATGTTATTTGACAAAAGAAATGTACCAATACAGTCATGTAGAATAGGAAATTATTGAGATCATAATTTCGCAGACCATGAACTACTAGAAGATTTTTTTTTTTTTTTTAGTTTCTCAAGAGCGCTACAAAAGAATTAAAATCATTCCATGATCGTAGATTGATGACAGATGTACTCCATGATCCAGTGTGTCAGAATATTACGTGTTCGTGTTCATATCAAAGCTTGTAAGTTTATCAATGTGTCTGTCAGTCTGTGACCTGGAGCTAATAATAGCCTCAGAAATTCCCAGTATTACAGGGATAGGGTTATACCCATTTCGACGTCATGTGACGCATGTTGTTTTATAGCCCGTAATATGGTCATTGTACTGATGTAATATGCTGTATTACTGGCATTACGGTCTATCCCAGGCGATGACGACCAACTGCCAATCCTTGGACACACAGACGTCCCGACCTCTAGCGGCCAAACAGGTTTCGATATCACCACATATAGAGAAACGAACTGGAAAAAAATGATTGAGTACTACCTTATATGATTTTATTAAATCCGCTTGAGAGAAGCTATAGATGTTATAGCGAATTGACATCATGATAACATCACTTTATATCAATGCCAGATTTCAACAGAAAGCGACGAACAAGGCTGTGTACATTGTATCTATCTATCTATCTATCTCTCCCTCTCTCTCTCTCTCTCTCTCTCTATCTATCTATCTATCTATCTATCTATCTATCTATATACCTACCTACCTATCTATCTACCTACCTATCTACCGACCTACCTAGTTCTGGCTGAAGAGAGGTCGGTTACAAGCACTTTTTCGATCAGATATATAGACTTGTTCCGACCAAGCGAACGGTTGGAAATCCCCGTCTAATTATAGTAAGAGGATACAAAATTAAATAGGCCAACCTGTTCACTACCACTGACACAGGAAGACACATAGAAATGCAAGGGACCGATGACAATAGTTTATATCCGACTAAGCAAAATCCTGGAAATCCCCGGCAAAGTGTTTGTAACCCCTCCGTGCTTAAAATAGAATACTCACTTCCGCTTGTTGCTTAAAATAGAATAGTTACCGATATTTGTTACTGCTCCACCACGAGATCCCAGAATTTAGAACAATCTTCACCGGTCCCGTGCTTTTTTATGTTTTTCTATGTCAGTGATAGTGAACATTTGTAGTATATAAGAAATGAAGAATTAATTCCCTTGCCAAAGCGCTTCACTGCTGAGTTGTGTCGTTTCAAGCAAATTTTCGGCGTTCTAGCCCTCGTCAGGCTCTTGACTGATGTTCATTGAGAAATTACTGGCTTATATATTGTGTCGGGTCAGGATTGGGGGAGGGGGGGGGGACCGATGTTGTGAGGAGGTGCGAAATACTCAGGGAGGTATGGAGGCTGTGATCAGTAGTCGTTCATGTAAATATGTAAACATTTGTAGTGTTTGTACCCCCCTACTAACATTAGGCGGAGATTTCCAGCCCTTCGCCTGGTCGGAACAAAGCAATCGTTCTCAGATCTCGTGGTGGAGTGGTAACAAACATCTGCGAGTGTTCTGTTTTTAGCAGGGGGTACAAACACTTCGGTGGGTATTTCCAGATTTTTGCTTAGTGGAATATGAATTATTTTCCTTATGCTAACACATGGCGTAAACAAGAAACAGTTTATTATAAACTAAAAAAAAAAAAAAAGAAAAAATCTCGTTTGCTTTCTTTTAAGTCTTGTGCAACCAAAAAGCGTGGAGAATCACATGGTCTGATCTAAATATTTTCTTCTCATCATGATTTTTATTATTTTTATTATTATTATTTGGTTCTATTGTTCTATTTATTTTCTTTTGTCCCGCATGTTTCAAATAAAAGCTTTAACTGTCACTCTTTTCTTTTTATTTGTTTACAACTAATTGTTGGTTTACTTACTATCTCATATGTCTCGGAAAAGAAATAATCTCAGTGATGATAAAATGGCACGAGTCCTCAGCAATGAGCTTATACTATTTATACTGGAGAGCAGACTCATGACGCCGCCTTCATAAAACACTCTATGTCTCGCATGCCAACACTGGACGCCATGGCCATGGAGGCGTTGCTATTTCGCTATGCTTGGAGTCCTTTACCAAGCACGGAGTTAGTCACTGTTCTGATCTAGTAAATATAAATTCTTGTAACAAACTGATTTATCTTTTTTTTTTTTTTTCTTTTTAAATCAAGACCTAATACAGCAAGGACATAACACAACAGACTTGCGATTATGAGATAATGACAGTGATAATTTCGTTCATCAACACGTGGTAACATAATAACAACGGCGTTGCCTGTGTGTCTTGCCTCTACTGGCATGGCTTCACACTCGGCACGGGTAACGTCACGAGTCCGCACTCCAGTATAATAGTTTAAAGGGGTAGTGCAACATCAATTCGCTGTGTCAAGTTTCTTTGTGTTTTTGCCTCAGATGAAATGTAACAGTTATTGTAAACCCACTGACATACAAAGTAGAAGCCGATGGCTTCTCAAATTTGAGATTTTAACAATAAAAGAGACGGGATCGTTCGGGCCGCTCTGGCTTTCCGTAAATGACCACAAACCGGGCGTGACGTCATACCTTTTCAGAATGCACACTAATTCTATGCGTGGGCCTATAAAGTATGTAAACACTGCTGCATTGTGTGGCTAATGAATTGTCGGTGGCAGGATAGTCGGGCTTTTGCGAGGGCTCCACGTTACGCTGAAATTTCTCGCAATGTCACTTGAATTTGGAGTTTATCGTCCCAGTTTGAAAGTATCTCTATAATAAGTATGCGAAGCTCAATAGACACTTCTTCACAAGGTAATGGAAACTTTACCTAATAGAAAAGTCCGAAATTAAATGCCCAAAGATGAAATCCCCTTGAACACGAGAGAAGAACAGAAATCAAGAGCCATATGACCCACTCAAGTCCTCTCAAGTGCTCCGAAACTACAATCAAAAGAAACGATGATCAACAGAAAAATATCAAATAGATGTAGTCTCTTTGTTTATACCATACTGAATAAAAACGCAGTCTAGTGACCACTTGACCCACTCAACAAGTTAGGCACTGACCAGCGAACAAGCTATTGAGAGCAGAAGTGAGCTATAATTGCTGTGAATGAAAGCCAAAGTGGCCTTAATATCAATTAATTTATATATCAGATAGCTTTTTTTTTTTTTTTTGCTCTCACTGAATGCTACCATTCTTTGTAGTCACTACTGCCCCTTCATCGTCAGTCGGAGTGATCTAATAACAGTGATCTAAGTGCATGTGGTTAGAGGGGTGATAGCTTGCAGTTTACACGGACATTCTGTAGTAAGAACGTTAATACACCCCTAGGTGAAGTGGTTTCGTCCAAGCAATTACATCAGGTTATGAGCAAATCAGAAATAGGAATGGTCTGTGTGACGAGGGGCGATAAAATTCACACACATATGAAATTAATGTCTTTATAAGGTCAACTCCTTCTCCTACCATTGGTTCAATGCACATATCATTATGTCAAGAAAGGGTGGAGTTGTGGAGGGTATTAGAAAGAAACATTGGACTGTAAGGTGTTCTGATGTGGGCCTGCACTATGTCACTCCAAAGCCAAAGCGGAGTCAAAACAAACACCATGAGACACAAATTGATAGGGCCTATGGCTTTACTAGTTGGCCGAGAGATGCGCAGCCTCGTAATACAGAGATGCGAGGAAAGTCGTGACGTCATATAGTAATGGCGTAGAGAGATGGCGAAAAGAACCGCAGAACCGCAAGACGCCTTTGTTCTGCAAAACAGACACATTAACGGTGATGTTTTCTAAAAAATAACACCGCTAACAAGTTTTTCACTACTAGATTATTATTATTTTCCAAGAAATAGCATAGATTGTCCATGACGTTGCACTATCTCTTTAATATACAACCATACTGGTACAATTTTAAAATACATCATATCCCAGATACAAAGTTTAAATTTTCAGGGATTTAAATTCATTTTCTATTCACTCCGTGTAGTTTCATTTATCTATTTATTTTCTCCAGAATAATACTAACATTTGAGATGTTCTGAAATTAAGATGAATGTAAAAACTGAAATTACAAAAAGAAAATAAAAAGAAGCTAAAATGATGGAGAAGAAGTAAAAGATGTAGACAAAACATTCAAAGTTTTGAAAATTCTGAAAATATGGGCAAATTGCAATACAAGCCCAGAAATGAGTCAACTTGAATTAGAAATGAGAACGTTAGAACATATTTTGCTTTACATTCTGCAATTTTTATAAAAACGTTAGGGAATATGAAGAATGGATCAAAAATTGAAATGGATTAGAGCACGATCATACAATACATAATAGATATATACGTCACAAAAATACAAAAAACTGCATTTAAAAAGGAGTCTATGAACTGAGTTTTGATAGAGCTGAAACGGGTGAAATTTCATTATTTGTTTAAAGAAAAAAAGAAAATGTTTCAATTTTAAATGGAAAAAAAGAGAAATTTTAAGAATAAATGACACAGTACAAATATAATTTTAAAGAATGGAAATATATTATATGTATTAAGTTGGAAATGGACTGTTCAGAGAAATGGCCAAATGTTAGCTAAGTCCATCTGCAAACAAATGCAGAAAATATCATATCCTTTCACCCTTAATGCAATAGAAATACGTCCTTTCCCCTTGACCCCCCCCTTTAGTTATTGCTGTTTATATCAATTGACTGTGCAATAATAACCATCAACATATCAATTGTTCACATTGCAGTGATGTTGTTGTTGTTGTTGTTGTTTTGGAGTTTAACGACACAAAAACACGATCATGGCTATATTGTTAGATACGTTTACACGTCAAAAGGAAGAGAGGAAAGAAAGCGGGACAGCAGACAGGAGATAGGAGAGAGAGAAGAGATATCTTCCCAGGAATGTCTAGGATGGCACTTTCCATAGGACACACCCGACCGTTGGCGGCTTACACCGCCTACAGGTGGAAGCAGAGAACCGAGTTATAAACCCCGGGCCCCCACTAAGTGCCACAACATAAACAAAGAATTGGTGTGTCCTCCACAACGTCACAACTCACAGTAACATTCACTATTCACTATCATCAAGTCTTTTGTACTCAACAAGAATAATTGAACATTGGATATTTCTTAAATGATAATAGTAATAATTCATTCAACCTCATGAGAAGATTTTTTAAAAAATGATTGAGATGAAAGTCTGTCTTTTGAGGAGCGGGGGTGGGGAGGGGAGTGGGCATTGAAACATAACTAACAGATACTTTGATATAACATTATCAATTAACATGATCTCTCTCACACAAAATATTAACGCGTGAATCCATATCATAAAGTTTTGAATTAAAAAAAAAACATTGAAGGCATACACATTTCTCAGTATTCAGACTAACTGTCCATCGCCAAAATCAAAGGTTTGAGACAAATAGACATTTCTCATGAAAGTATAAAGAACAACTCAGTAGGCATGAAAAAGAATGTGAAGCTATTTCAGAATTTAAAAAAAAATGATGAGAAATGTGAATATTATATTATTAATTATCTTAAATATTTCATATGTAATATATAACATCCGATAACGATTGTGCACCAGCAATATCAAACCAATTAACATCTAAGAGAATGAGTATGTATATTTGTTTGTTTGTTTGTGTGTTTGCTTATTGTTTGGTCCTTCAAAACGTTGACATGTGACAAATAAATTATAAACATTAGAAATTATAATTTCAAAAATATAATGCACTCGAAACATAGAGATCAGTGTTTCAAAGATAAACATAGTCCACATATGGGATGCGACACAATGAAATGAGGCTCTCGTCAAATTTTGAGCATATGCAGTTATTGGTATCAGTGTGAAGATTATTCATTTCCTTTTCTGTATGTGGACAAAAAAAGCATTGTTCTACCTTAAGTAAATGTTGAGATTTTAGCAATTAGAGATAATGGGATGATGCAAGTGAATTCCTAGAGACAATGGCCGATCACTTTTTCTAAACCTTATTACTCCTTGTTAGACCGTGTAAATAAATTACAATATTTGGGCTTTTATTCGTTCTGTTTAAGTAAGTTAAACTCTGAAATGCGTTGTTAGATCGATGTAGAAAGTCAAGATGAAGGAAACAAATTGCTTAAACGTTC
>JBCAUA010037451.1:0-12068 GCA_038406235.1 Peronia verruculata | reverse complement strand
GTATGTATGTATGTATGTATGTATGTATGTATGTATGTATGTATGTATGTATGTATGTATGTATGCATGTATGTATGAATATATGTATGCATGCATGCATGCATGTATGTATGTATGTATGTATGTATGTATGTATGTATGTAGGTAGGTAGGTCTGCGTGTGTGTGTGTGTGTGTGTGTGTGTGTGATTGTGTGTGTGTGTGTGTGTGTGCTACGCTCCTTCACAGAATGTGTTTACCATAGCATTATGTTTTTCTACTCCGAGAGCCCTTTGGTGGATAAGCTTGATGTCTGTTCATGTCCTGTCAACAGATCTGTTCTGGTTAATCCCTCCAAGAGTAAGGGAGCAAAATATTTTCCCTAAACCTGGTAGGCTGAGATAATGCAAGCGCCAAGTACGCCTGTTCTTCACAAGCCTTTCTTGTGTCCGGCTCTTGAGCCAACTGACCATTCATCCTGGCGGAGACTTTGTATAGCCGAATTCACTGATTGGTGAAGCCGCAGTGGCTGACGGGATTTGGGAGACTCCGTACCGGTACAAGGTTTGAAATGTCCTGGCAGTGAAAGACAATTTACTACTTCTCAGTGGATTTGGGGCGGTGAAGTTATCAGTGAACTTGGATTAGAAAGACACGACCGAGAACTGGTCACTTCTGATTTTTGTTTTAGTTTTATAAGTTGTGAGGTTGCTATGATCAGTTGTTAGGACAGTGATTCATTATGCATTTATTTTATTTTTTCTTTCTTTCTTTACTTCTTTCTTCATTATTTATTCATTTATTTATTTTTGTGTATTTATTTATATGTTCATTCATTCAATTTATTTATGCCGTTCTCTGACTGGCTTATTTTTCTTTTTGTATTCGTTCATTTATGTATTAATCCACCCCTGTGTTATTCTTTCGTTTTCGTTTGCATTGTCTCATAGTCCTATATTCAGAGTCGAGCCAAAGGTCTTGCCGATTTTGGGGGAGGGGGGTGGGGGGAGATCGAGCCGTCTTTCACATTATAAAACTTTGATGAGTCCTCTCGATTTGCTCCGGCATGGACTATTTGTAACCTGTTGTATCATGATTCATAGATGATTTCATCATTTTTATTATATTTTTTACATTTATTTGCCTTAGTGGAAGTTCTTCTTTAACATATACTTTACCAAAAATACTGCAAGTGTTAATCAGTGTGTTGTTGTAATTGCTGCTGCCGTTGTTATGCTGATGTTGTTGCTGCTATTGTGGCAATCTGCTACAACACATAAAATAATGTTGGATGATTACCACATAATATTATTATGTATTAGTTGAGTAGTAGGATGTTTAATGTTACAGTTTCTTCCGCTGGACAAGCTACGGAATATCAATGAAGCCGTAAAGTTCCACAGAACGACCTGCATTGTTATTACGAAGAACACTTAACCCAAAATCAAACCAAAACAAGAGAACAAAAAAGGCATAACACTACCAAACGAACACGCACACATACGTACACATACACACAGACGTTAGAAGAAAAAAAAGCAGAACTCCCAGATATGCTAAAAACTTTTTTTAAAAGACTGTTTAGGTTAGAAAAGGACTTCTTATGCACATTTGTTGGACAGATAAAAAAGACATTAATTGCTTTTAGAAGCAATAATTATTACAGTTATAACTTGCCAAAGTTTGATCTTCCCATTAGAGTTCGAACCATAAGAACAGTCATTGATTTCGTAACTTTGATGTGACTGATTGTGATATCGATGTAAGTAAAGCAGAGAACAGACAAAAGATTGGCTACATCCAAGGCTTTCCAGCAATTTACCACATTGCTCTATAGTATGTGCTATAATAATGGACTTTTGAAGACATCGTAGAGATTGTTGGGTCTGATATGTCGGTATATGTTTATTGTATGTGACAACTACTCATAGTTCAGGAAAGAGCTGTATTATTATGAGTGATATCTATTGTGTCCATGACCTAATGATCTAGGCCGTCAGACTCGGGATTCAGAGCTCCGGGTCCGAATCCAGACAGGTCCCAATGTTTTGTCCTTGGGAAAGACACATACACATTTCCTAATTCGATCCAGATTAAAGTGGGTACTCAATTATAGACAGTGAATGATAATGTCAGGCAGATCAAGTTGAGAGCGTTCAATAGGCAGTCGCCTTGTATTCTACCCAGAAAGCTGAAAACGTCTACATGCGTCTCACTGGATCTGTCGAGGCAATAATGGATTGTAAAGCACATAGAGCTTGTAAACATCCTATATACATTTCTCCACCACCTGGAGGCAGTTATCTCGCGAGCTTGTACATTACATGGAGATAAGTTCTATATAAAAACTAAGATTACTGTTGTTGTTGTTTATTATCTGAACATGAAGATGTTGTAATGGATGTTTAATAATGTTCCTTTCACCGAATACTTTATCGTGGTAAGCATGTCCATTAAGAACATCAAACAACGCACGGTTGAGATATTTAAGTGATGTACTTTGAAAATTGGCACAAAAGGGTACACAAAATGAAAAAAAAAAAAAAAAGATTGTCGATCTCACTTATTAACTAAGTCAATTCATGTAGCATACAACCTCTCTCCGATCATTGTGTGAAACCCGAAGTTCTATGTTTTTGTGGGTATATTCATATGTTCCATTCTATGCGGAACTATCAGGAATAAGATTGAATGAAAACATGACGTCAGAGAGAGAAACAGAAATCAGTGATTCAGTTCAAAAACACCCCAAATATATTTAAAACTCTAAGAATCGGCGATGCAGCTTTATGTGAGGAAAACACAAGATAGCAATAAAAGCTGATATGTTCCTCTTCTTCTCGCACTCCCCCCCCCCCCCACCCCCGCGCCTCTTTTTTTCAGTTAAAGGTCAATCGACAAAGCCCATAGATTTTAAAGTGGAAAAAGAAATAATAGAACGAACTCTCTGAAAGAATCTGATTGTGAAACTGTACAAGATTGTTATTGGCAAACCTATATCTTTTTAAAATCAGATATCCAAGATATCCTAATGATCGAATTCAGTCTATTATTGTCCGCCTACTTTGTTCGTGCAAAGCTCAAATGGCATAGATCTAGGTCATTTTATCACATAAGATGCAGGATTAAAACGTTTAAGTGGTGGTTTATAATTATGACATTTCAATTTTTTTTTTTCAAGCAAAGCTGAAAGGAAAACAGTGCGTTATGGATTCTGAAAGATCATCGATCGTCTTTAGTGTGAAAAGACATTAGGTCTGCCGATCTGTTTCCCTCAATTTCTCTTTATAGCAAACTCAACGAAGAAAAAAAGTTACCATTTTTATAACAGAAGACATTTTACATAAATCTTATGACTGTTACGTTGATATAATTATCTTTTTTTTTTAAACAATTTATTTTACACTTGTATGTAGAAGACAAAGGTCAGCGATTTTAATACCGCTGCACCGTATAAGAGTCCGATCAGTGATAAGATTATGTTGATAATTTTATTCTTCATACAAAGCTCACGAAAGGTAGCCTTCAACTTGCAACTTTGGGTAGAAGTTTGCAGCAGACAAAAGTCAGCAAATTTAAAAAATATATTATTATGAGCACCCTAGCAGTGATGATGCTACAGTGAATATAGATCATGGGAGAGCCCTAATACCAGCAGAGCTAAAACACAAGAGATGTTGAACAAGCATAGAAAAGAAGAAAAAAAAATCACATCTGCACACTTTGTATGAAAGATACGTCATGAAAAATGAAAAAGAAAATTAAGGTATAAAGAAAATGTTTTCCTCTTATTGTTATAATTTTATCAAAAGTTTTGGTGATCAGTCTTTCGAAAGACACGAGAAAAGAAATGTTTGTTTTACACATTGCTTACGCAACATTTCTTGTATCTGGTAAAAGGAAGCAATATGGGTGGTCAAAACGATCACCCATTTGTTTCCAATCTTTTCGTTCTTTCTTTTTTTTTTTTTTTTTTAATATAAATCTTAAGAAATGTAGCCCTAATCATTTAACCTTTGGCGTAGTAGGCAAAGGGTTAGCGTTCGAACACAGAAGACATACAGTATAGAGGATCCTAGCAAACACCAACTTACGTTGATATAATTTTTTTCCAGTCTATTTTTTTTTTTTTTTACACAAAATTTACCAATGATGGCCTTCAATTTGGAACATTGTGCATAAAAAGCAAAAGATCAGTGATTTTGCTGTAGAAGATATAGACTACAATGGCCTTAGCAGTGACAGAATAAAATTACGTTTATATTTATTTTCCACCCTATTCTTGTCGATACAAAGCTCACGAGATCTAGCCCTGAAGCTGGACGTTTACATGTAGTAGACAAAGTTTATTTTAAAATGAAAGATATTGTTTATTAAGGGTCACAATAGTGATAGAATTACATACAGATTGATATTCCCCCCCTCCCCCTCCCATCTACTTCTTCGTCCAAAGCGCACGAAATGCGGCCCTGAACTTCGAACCTTGTGTATAGTAGATGAAAAAATTGACGGAGGCGTTGATACCGGCGAAGACGCAGACAATGCCGTAGAGAGTCAGAATGGTGTTGAAGTAGAGGCCGCCGACGTTGAGTGCAGGTACCAGGAGTTGGGCATAGATCATGCCGATCATAGGCAGATTGCACAGCACGTAGACAAGGGAGAGCAGCATGATGGTCTGCACAATGCTGATGTCCTTGTTGCCCATGGGTGGGCCCCTGCCAAATGTACCATATGAAAAAAAACAACAAAACATGACTTGAAAGACACATTATAATCAATAGAATTGTATGCAGTATGAGAAGAGACAAACTGGCTGCCGAATATGTCATGCTTTATAGTGACTTTAATAATTTCCTTTCTTAATTCCGTCATAAAATTATTATTTATGTAATCCACAAGTTCATATCAATGTTGAATATTCATTTTCGCTTTTTTTGGGGGGGGGGGGGGGGGCTATTTTTTTTTGTTTCGTTGACAAAGAAAAAAAAAAAAGACCCCCCCCCCCCTTTCTCGCAAGCCATGAAAATAAAATCAAACAAAAAAAAAAAAGAGGCAACAAAATAAAAGAAGGAGCAGAGATACTTTTGTGGTGCAACTTATCTATAAATGTTTGGCAAACACTCCAGATACACCTTCCTGTTAAATTCATTGTGTCTCAGGTAACCAATGAAATATTCTTTCAGCCTAGGATGTTATACACGCAGTTACTATATTAATACGTGAAGTGACAATGTCGGCGCCAAGGGATAGGTAGACTTCGTACAATTCTGTAACAAACGGCACAGTAAAATAGACATTTTTTTGGCGTTTGATTAAAAACAGTGGCAGGAATCCATGTCGTTAGTGAGGAAATGTATCATGTAAGCGAAAATTTTTAATAAAAGTTAGTAATTTATAATATGTGAATTCTAATTTTAAAGCTTATCGACTTTGGTTTGTTTTTCTTTTTTTTTTTTTTTTCTTTAATGTTAAAAATAGCTGACTGACTATGTACTTGTCAGATGCTGTATCGGAAGAGATTTTCAATTCGTACTGACGACTGATTTCAGATATAGTAGAATTTAGTAACACCTAATCAAAAAGACATACTTTTTAAAAAGATAACGACGTATTAGTTAACGAATCACAACCTGAAGAGAATCAATATATTATATCTATTTCTGTCCCCAGATCTGATTACATAGACGCAGTTCGTTTTTGTAATCCACTGTACAAATCGAACAACATGCTTGATCATTATGCTAAGATAATGTTATCCTTTAGATAAGGCAGGAATAAATTAAGAATTAATTGTTTCAGCATAACGTCAACTATCTCTCCCTTGTCAAAACTGGGAGGAAAGATTATTTATCGTCACTTTGGTAGGCCTAGTGATACTGTATTTTTGAAAGCAGTGATATTATTATCAATGTGACAAAGATATTCACAAAAGTTTCGGATCACATGTAGTGAAGGTGTAGAGGTTGTTTTATAAGGTATTTCTCGAGGTCACTTATTATATGTAAATTAGATTAGACATGAAATATCCCGTAGCAAAGTGAAATGAATCGGATCCCAAAGAATCACTGAGCGAATCGGATGTTACGGATCAAGGAGGTCAAAGGAGCCCACGGTGAAGCTAAATATCTGGGCGTTGATAGGTCCTACCAAATATTTTTTTTTCCACCAAAGCAAAGTACACCCATGTCCCTTATCATTAACAAGAATAACTGAACACATTGATAACTCTGACACCAGACTTATTCTATATTGTGGTGCTGATCACTTAAGGAAAACAGGGGTGAGCTGATAAAGTACCGGTACAAACATTGAGCCCACCGTGATTAAATTTATTCTCACTCCATTTTATTGACATTGAAAAGGATATTTGTTGACTTATTTTTAGCCATACCTTCACCCATCCCCCCGTCCCCGCCCCCACCCCATGCCCTCTTCACTTTGTTTTTACTTTTCCAGCTTAAAAAAAAAAAAATCACTGTAATGTCGATATATTCTTCATTTTAATTCATTTCCCCCATTCCAAAAGCTACAGTCCGTGCCAGCATTTTCACTTTTTTTCTGTACTGCCATTATATGATCGGCAAAATTCCGATTTTATCAGCGTTTGAGGAGGAAAAAGCAAGCAACGCAAAAATTTGAAGTTTTTATTTACAGAACTGAGCTGCAAAACTGTTCCAGACCATTATTGTTCTATCTAGTTGCTAGAGAATAAATGGTTATTGTTCGACTCGTGCAGATTTGCTTTCTAAAGGTTTCTCTAGTCTAAGATAACCCAGGGCAGGAGTCTGTTGGTTGTATATCGTAAAAAATTGTTTTCAGTTTACAACTTACTTGTCCTGACTGTTCTGTGAGTCATGTCCGGAGATCGAAGCGTTCAAATTGCGCAGTCTGAAACGGGAGGCACGTAGCAAGCCGACGGACATGGTGATAGTGCTGGCAATTACCACGATCTGCGAGACAGTGACCAGAGTCAGGCTGTTGAAGATGTCGTTGAAGAGCTCGACGTGGTGTCTGTCCCCGAAGTAAATGAGCGTCAGCTGGGTGCTGTTGGTGCCGTCCACAGGTTGCCAGGACAATCCCATAGTAGCGAACACAGGAACATAACAGGCCACCCCAAATACGTAGATAACCGTCAAAACTATTTTCTTCTTAGTCTTGGAAAACGTGTGCTTAAAAGTCATGGGCATGAGAACAGAGAGGGCGCGTTCGACAGAGATAAACACAGTAATCATGACTGAGATGTCCACAAACATGGTCCTCGTCCAGGCAGAGATCACAAACTGCAGAGAAATCAAGTCCACTCTTGTCTGCTTGAGAATCCGTCCCAAGCCCATACAGATACTAGAAAAAAGAAGAGTTACCAGGCTGCACAAATCCGTCACGGTCAGCGCAAAGTAGGAGATGGTGGCGCTATCTTGAAAGCGCTGCTTGTAAAAGACGGCGATGTTCAAGATGTTGGTCATGATGCCAAAGAGAGACAAGCAAGCACACGTCACACCAAGGAGGATAAGATTGACGTAATACATGGTCTCGTCACTGATGAGCTTAGTGCGTGGACTGGCCATAGAGGGATACAGTTCAGTTTGGTTCCACCATCTGGAGGAGATGTTCGACGCCGAGGTATTTCCAAATTCTCTAGACAGTGACAGATTCATGTCCCCAAACTCTGACTCGAGCGCAATGAGATGAGGAAATGTCAGGTTCCACCGTTCAGAGGAAATGTTCGACATCGAAGTGTTTCCAAATTCACTTAACAAATTCATGTCTTCAGATCCTGTGTAACACGACAGAGATCAATTTCTATCTGAGTTTGATTTTTTTTTTTTTTTGTGCAGTATTTTTGAGAACATTGAATCATGGTTATTATATGTCTAAATGTCCAGTCTATATACACCTTTCAACCCCTTGGAGGGGATGCCGTTATCTTGCTAAATACCCAACACGATTGTTATGGGGGATACTAATTCATTACCAAGAATATCTAGGAATCTTCAGATATCATGAAAATCCCTCTCTTGCGGGGAAAGTCGAAAGTTACCTTGCTATGGTCACATCTTATTCGTCAGGCCATGAAATAACCATCTTGCAGGGCAAAGTACATGAAAGCCGTAGACAAAGTAGACCAAAGAGAAGACTGCAAAAAAAAAACACTCGAGAATGGATAGGAATAAGATTGGCTGAACACCAAAGAGTACTGGAAGACAGAAAGGATTGGAAGTGGTTAGTGACCTTAGCTTCCCTGATCGTCCTTACATCAGCAGAGGTCCCGGGATAGTTAAGAATGAGAGTGAATATTTGAAAAAGTGATTCATGACTTTGGAGAATTATAACTGAGTGCTGAACTGCATTCGTTGGTATTTTGTCTGACAAGAATCATGTCAGACTATCCGAAGTCCACGAAAGCACACTCAGCATTCACCGAACAACCATCACGATATCTGGATAACCTGGATCTAATATAGAACTCGAAAAACTTAGTAAAACACACTCGGCCCATGCTGCCAAGGAATCTAACATGAAAATCAATGCAGAGAAAAGTAACTCAATCATGGCTAACAAAAATATAGTATGTACACAAAAGATATTAGGCCTACAGTGGACAGAAGACCACTAGAAATGGTCAAATGTTCAAACATCTTGGAATCATATTTTTTATAGCAAAAGGTGAAGGATCCAGACCAGAAATTCTAGTTCGCTCTCGAAGCGCACTTGCAAATGAAATCAGTCTGAACAGATAAGAGGATGTGTCTCCAGACACACACACACAACGTCAGATTGCTACTGGCACCAATGATCTTTCTATATACATGCAAGACTTGGACATTATTCTCGGAATTCCAAAAGAAGATAAGAGCAGCCTAGTTGAGATACTACAAACAACTCGTGGAAAACTATTCCAAAGAACATTGATAAGAAACAAAGAAGTAAGACCGAGAAACAGCCTGGTGTTGTTAGTCTACACAAAGAGCCTTTCAACTGTGGTAAAAACAAGGCCACACCACAAGAAGTTCCGGGTTGGCAAAGAAAATCCTGCAAAAAACAATGGACCATAAAAGGGCAGGTCTAAAAAAAAAAAAAAAATGATGGGGTTCAACATCAAAGAGTAGTAGATAATCTCAGCTTGACCGACTCACGGAAAGACAACAGATGAGCGCGACAAATGGCGGAGTCTTCATTAACTGTGGATGTCGTCAGTGAGTGCTCCAATACTGACACCATCACGAGATAGGAAGGAGAGAAGGGAAAAGGGGACGGATGAACCAACGAAAGGGGGGGGGGGGGTGAGAGAGAGAAAGGAAGGAATTCCTAGGGATCTGTAAATTTCACAGACTATTTAACTTCCGGAAAGAAAAGAATTAATGGCCTTTCAGCAATAGTGCGTGTTAGCCTGTACTTTTAGTGTCGGCTATCTTGACAAAGATGTTATAAATGTACTCATGATAACCAGGAGATTGAAAACTAAATGCGCTTCAAACGCAATGCTACTGTGTATATCATATCAAATCCATTTACTCTCAAATTATTCTGTCACCTTATATTACAAAGACTTTGTTTAAGAGATGTATGAAGACATATGTAATTTCGAGATGAGATTTTCTCAGATTGTTACAATAAATAAAAATGAAAAGCATAGAATTAATTTCTCTAAGAAAGGAAATCTTGACAACGTCTCCGATTCTACACAAATGATTTCTTCGTTTTTCTGTTTTTTTTTTTTTTTTTTCATCATCATCTGATTTTTTTTTTTTTTTTTTTTAAATTGTCATGAACATTATTTTCAGTGTTTGTCTTCAGATTAGCTGTCCAACTTACAACGACACAAGCGTGTTCTAGCAGTCAAAAGTACTTCATTTAGAGATAAATGTTTATCTCTGTATATGTTCATAAAAGGTGCTCCATAAAAAAATATACCAACTTTTCAGAAATATGCATCATTTATAAAGAAATTTAACTCTTAAATTGACCATAACAATTGCAAAAGTACGCAAAGTTTTGAAAAAAAGTGAACATATAATCCATTATTTAACGATAAATGTTCTTTCTAAGTCGATGAATTATGCTTATATTGTCTTTTAACATTTTACGTATATATGCCCAAACAGAGCTGAGATTTGCAAATTTTTATATTGGTTATCTAAAGTTAGAGTGAACATTCTTTTTGACAGACTTTGACACCAACAGTGAATTTTAAATATTAGACTTAATAGAGTTCCGCAAAATTTGGGAAATTTCCATCTACCCGCGAAAGTTTGTCACACTTCTTGGTGTAACCCTGTTACGGTGGGTAAGAAATTTATGATGAAAACTCTTCTCTGTGAATGACGTAATAAGAACGTTCGGCTCAGACCGGAAATGAGGCAAAATCTTGTAAACAATCATGCTTCGCCTTCATTGTGATTGTGTTGATGTCATCGAGCTGGACCCATATAGTATTTTGGAATGTGTCACCCTAAAGGCGAAAGTACCAGTACCAGCTAATAGCATAAACATTATTATGTTAGCCCATTCCTACCCAGCTTGATGTGTTACATGACTTAACGCCAAATTCTAATGTTAAAAGAATTTGATATCTTATTCCTACTTTGCCTAGTCAAGAGGCTGTGAATCTGCGGGAAATCTAGCGGAATTCTATTGTCCTGCATCTGATACGAAATACTAGTAGATCATAGGATACTGACATGGAGACTATGTTGTGCTTCGTATGGAAAGAGAGTACGCTCTTTGTGAGCACATTGCATGGGAGATTCTGTAATACTCACTTGCTTACAGATAGTAGGAACACAAGTATCAACTGGTGTCAACGGGACCGTACAAGGAAACTGCTCTCTGGTTAAGATTAACGCGCATCCCACTTCGCGCTTTAGATCCCTAGACTTGGCTATCACAGTTCTAGTCTCGCTCTCTCTCTCTGCGCAAGCCGGTCTGATAAAGACAAATCTAAGACCCTGCCCTCTGGTTTTCATCACTTTTTATAGTCTAAGGCCATTAAGCATAAACAGGACAGTTTTCTCTCTTTCTCTCTCTCTCTCCTTCCCCTCCCCTTCTCATTCTCTCTCTCTCTCTCTCTCTCTCTGACTGTCTTTACAGTCTAAGCGGGCTTTGATTTCCTATTGAGATAAGCCATTCATTACTGAAATAGGTTAATGCATTTTGTTTTCTGTTTCTCTACAAAATGTGGGATAGTCAAGAAGTTGTCAATTTCCCTAGTTCGTTCCATTAGTACGCGACATGTTTCGGGAAAGTAAACAACAAAACTTACCGATTATGCTTTCCTATTTTACAGAAAAAAAAGAGTATATTTAGCTTAACCTGCTGAAAACAATAGGAGTTGACTGACAGCCATCTTCCATCCTTTCATAACTTTCATAACCCATTTTCTTATTAGTTCTTTAGTCATTTTCCTTCTTTTGGCGTATCTCAAACGTCTTTACTCTCAGTCTCTCCCATTTTCTTCCTACCCTTCCCACTCCTCCTTTTCTGGATGATCGTAGCAGCCTTTCTGTCAGTATACCTTTTTGCCTAAAGATGAGGTAAGTATCTCTCTCTCTCTCTCTCTCTCTCTCTCTCTCTGGATTATCGTAGCAGCCTTCCTACAAGTATATCATTTCGATTTACAGTAGAAGAGCTCAATCTCTCCCCCTCCCCCCTCCGCCTCTCTCTCTATTTCTGGATTATCATGGTCGCCTTCCTGTCAGTATCTCTTTTACACTTAAGTGAGCCTAATCTCTCTCTCTCTTTCTGGATTTTAGTGGTAGCCTTCCTGCCAGTGTATCTTTTCGTCTTAAGATAAGTTTACTCACTCTCTCTTTCTCTGTCTCCCTCTCTCTCTCTTTCTGAGATATCGTTATTGCCCTCCTGATAAGATGTCTTTGAAAATAACAAAGGACAGCAATATTGATAACAACAAAGTTACCTTACAAATAAATGTTGGCCTGGCAATGCATCTACTGGCGGATTCTGAACTCATTTCACATTCATTACCTTCCTCTCCCTCTTCATCCATTCCTTCCAGTTCATCCATCCATCCATCCATCCATCCATCCATCCATCCATCCATCCATCCATCCATTCATCCATCCATCCATCCAT
>JBCAUA010037428.1:0-26142 GCA_038406235.1 Peronia verruculata | reverse complement strand
CCCCCACCCCCCCCCTCGCCCATAGAGATGCTATCGTTTAAAAAAAAAGGTAAATAAAGAATGAGTGAAAAAATTTCTTGTATGGAAATGTAATAGGAATTTTTGAATGGACAAAATACAGTTAATATACCTGATGCAGTGCAACATCTGTCAGCCAGATATTTCCTTGTTTGTCAACTTCAATTCCATGTGGCATGAAGTACCTGCCGGAAAAAAATAAAAAAATCAGGAGTTTAACTCTAGAACTGCGACCCAGGCTACAATGCCCTGAAGCACACCTTGAGGAGCTTGTCAATCTAGATCATTGTGCTACTGTACAGCTTTGCGATGTTTGCTTTGACTATAGAGACTCCCTATTGGATTTTGCGGGCCCAGATTGACCACCTTACTGAACACTGTCTTCCCTTGATCCATATCCTAAATCCACCTTTCTTCACATACAATAATATTTGCAATGAGCCAATGGTAGGAAAAGGAGCTGTGTATTCACAAAGACATGTCAATTTCTGGGTGCCAATTTTATCACCCCTCATCACACAGACCATTCCCATTACAGATTTATTCATAACCTGTTGTAACTGCTTGGACCAAACCAGTTCACATTGAGGTGTATTTACATCAATGTTATAGAATCTTAGCACAGACTACAAGCTATCATCCTAGTGACAAAAGTGGACCTAGATTATTCTTATTAGATCAGATGGCAAATGTTGACATGGAAGCAATGATTACAAAGAAATATATACAAGTGATCTAATGATGGCACAGAGTGAAAGAACAAGAGAGCTATCTGATATATAAACTACCAATAGGTACATAAATTTTTTTTAGCTTTCATTCTTAGCAATCATAGCTCATTTGTAGTCACAACAGCTTGATAAGCAGGTCAATGCAAAACTTGTTGAGTGGGTCAAGTGGTCAGGCGAGTCTGCATTTTATTATTCAATCTGGCATTAACAAAAGTGAATGCGTATATTTGATACTTTCTCACATCATACATGTAATTTTTTTTATTGTTGTTTAAGAGCACTTGACAGGACTTAAGTGGATGATGTCGCCTTTGATTTCTGTTCTTCTTTTCTGATTTAGAGGATTTCATCTTTTTGCAAAGAATTTCTCAGTTTTAATAATCCTTACTAAATAGACCTGTCTCGATTAGCGCATTTTGTGAATCCCCCGCGTCTGTTTTAGAAAGGGGGCAGGCGACCACACTGTGCCTACTCACTGAGCGTTTGAATCAGAAGGATGGTTAACAAAACATGCTGTTGGGGCATGTACAATTGCAGTTCAAAGTGGTGACTTCAAAAAAATTCTCACAGTCCAAAACACAACAAGAAAGATGTATGGAGTGGATAAACGCGATGTGATTGCCTGCATAGCTATCGCCAACATTAGTTACCACACTTTGCGTGCTCAAAGGCGAGTGTATGTGTTGAGAGTGCGCTTTTGTTTATCAAAGCACCAGCAAGATTTGTGTTGCTTATCCATAGTTTAAGTTCACAATATTATTAATTTATCTAACAAGGATCTATACAGATCTAGATCTCTATATAATATGTCTTGCACCCAGGGCAAATGAGTCGCAAGTTGTGCCAGGTGAGTTCAAGTCACAGCTTTTTTTTTTTTTTTTTACTGTTTTTGTTTACCATTTTTCGACTATGATAGCAAAATATTTCTTTTTTTTTTTTCTAGATTAAAGAAAGCTTAATTTGACGTTTTGTGAAAAAAAAAAATTTAGTATCTTAGTTGGAAAGTAGTTAAAAATGACCCAAAACAGCCATACATCTTTGTTGTCTGGGGCGACTTCCAACCCATTTGCCCTGGTCGCATAAGACATATCATCTAGTACTATGGGGCTGATTTAAGTCATGATACTTTATTTTCAAACACACTGCTACCCCCAGAATCTGGATAAAAGTATAAAATTTATACTTAATACCAAGGTACAGTTTAAATAGCAAAGCTAAAGAAGGAAGAGAACTGAACTGTGCAGGAAGAGAACTTGAGTAGATATAATTTATCATCCAGGTTCCACTGTAATGAAACCCTAATACTATATCAAGATAGTCTGGGTGTTATCCATGTTTTTTTTTTCCTTTGGGGGGGGGGGGGTAGGGTGTCAGTGTTTTTGTTTCTTTAAAAGAAAAAATGTGAGCTTAATCTAAGGTTTTGTAACAAGAGTATGTTGAATAAGCATTGTGTAAATTAAGTCATACTTGTGTCAGCAGAGTGTTGCTGTATCTTCATTATACTGTTCTCATCTTTCTCCACCTCAGCTACCATAAAGCTAACAAAATAAACCTACCCCACAATGGTCGGTGAAATGAAAAGCATATTTACTGAAATCAAACATGATTATTATGAAAATGCTCACTATATAAAACTAACAATAATGCAAATTCATTACACTCATTTCACATTTTATAGATAATCTGAGCTCATGTTAAAGTACTGTAGATCTAGATCTTGATCTGCTATTTGCAAATAAAGTCCATCAACATCTAGATATCAACAGAGAGGTGATATCAATCTCAATCTAGATCCAGTCTAGATAGTCTAAATCTGAATCAAAGATCTAGCTGGATCCAGTTCTTGGCTTAGAATGAAATTATTATTACAAGTGAAAAAAAAAAAATCGCCTCGATGAATAAAATGAAAGGCTTATCAGTATCACTAATACATGTAAATGAACGAATAAACATTTTATGCAACTTAGATCTAAGTCCGGATCTGATGCGGTGGGAGACAGAAAATGAAGAAGGGAGGGATGTCAGAACCATAAGTAGGGTATATATAGGCCTATCTAGATCTAGATCTATGCAGGTATCTATCTCCAAAATTAATATTACCCAGAAACCCCTCTGTTCCATAATAATTCTTGCAAAAACAAGATGTTCTTCGCCCTGAAACTAACTTTTTGCTATTCGCCATCATAGAACGCAAGCTAGTGCAGCACATTTGCCCCTCTTCTAAAAAAAAAGACGCACAAAATTTCCGGGTGATGGGCTTAATCGAGACTCTAATATTACATTTCTTTGTCTTTTACTAAATGTATTTTAGCAAATTTAACTCAAAAATGAAGTTTTAGACTGAAATAGAAGGATTCTGTGAAGAAAAAAAAATGCGTTATAAATTCATTCACTGTTGAAAATCACCTGATTTCTGCAGATGTCTCAGTTTGATGAACACCTGATTTCATTGTGTCATGCCTCATTTTGTTAAGTCAACTGTGCCTGTCATGTTCAGCATACAGAAGAACTTGCCCACAGGTTTAGTTTATTCATGTGCTGACAGTACTCAAGAATGGTAATTTTTTTTCTGTTTTCATTTCAACCAAACTAATGAATTCAAGACAAGGGGTAAAGTTCACAATCTGTTTGTGAAACCAGTGGCTGTGTCCTTTCTTGAACTTGACAAATTCAGGTAAGGAGGTTCAGGGGGAAATCATGGGACAATGAAAGAGCCATTAACTACAAATTAACAAACTCTGTCAAGCCACTTTCTAGATGAATGACTGCTAAAGCTCTGCTCTCTTCAATCTGTTATTTCTGAACAAATGATGAAAATTCTAAAATAAGTATCCTTCTTTCACAATGACAATCCTTGAAGATACAATGTATTTATCTTTTATCTTGTCACTGATTCAAATGTCACCAGAAACAGAAGAATCCATTTTTCAAAATTCTGATTACATACTCTTCTAATACATGGGCTAACAGACTCATCAACTTTGTTTACTATTACAAAAACACTTCAACACACATACTATTTTGACTGTGCAAAAAAAAAACAACAACTTTGCCTTGTACATGTATGACCCAATGACTTAGTGATGTAATATATATATTATATATATATATACAAAAAATGCAGAGAGAGTAACATGGCTGTATAATAAAATTAACATTCAGCTCACAATATAAACTTGTCTCTTTCTAGAGGAACTAGTGAAAAGGCAATAAGACGGAAAAAAAGCAGGGGAAGGAAAAGCTAAACAAACAAATTTATTTCATTACAGTTGGATATACTAGCCCTGGCACATAAAAATAAGGGCTTTGTGGTGCCAAAATGGACGGAAACACATGAACGTGACAGATAAACACATCAAAAGGGGCGTCTTGGTTGAAAATTGTCACACAGTAATCATAGCTTTCAGTCATGTTCTCCTCCGAACACAGACTGAAGGTCCACCTATTGGCATTTTTTCATGAAAGAACCAGATGGGGAGTCGATTAAATGTCTCACTATGGCCTATGGATCATTTGTAGTAGGTAAATGCGACTGTGTGGCCATAGTGTGTGTGTGTGTGTGTGGGGGGGGGGGGTGCTTCCAATACAAGAAATAACAAGACACCACACAAAATCAGGCAGTCAGGGTCATTTTAAGCGCAGATAGAAGTAGTAATATCAAATAAGTACAAAACTGGCATTTCTATTCATCAAAAATGTTTTCTCAAAGAGTAAAAGAGATGCATTAAAAAGCCTCTTTCATTCTGTTTGTGTATGCGTGTAATATATGATAAAAATATAGGTTGATAAGTTTTGGAGCAGAAAAATAAAGAAAAAAAAACAAAACATCACAGTTTCGGAAAAAAAAAAAAAAAAAGAAATCTATTGACTACAAAACACACACTGTTAAATATTCAGAATGCACAAAATATTATAATTTGGCAGAGAGAGCACAAAAGTAACCATAGGAGTGAAATATGAAGCCCTCTATCTCTGTCTCCTGGAGGCTTGTTATTGGGTCTCTTAAGTCTTGGCCTCTACATTTGCTCTTTAACAAGCTAATATACTCTTGTGATACACTGTTTTCCTTTCACTTCACTGAATCTGAATGAATAAGCTCCCCAACTGAAGTCCAGTTTTTTTTTTTTTTTTGTTATATCTTAAACAGCACAAATCCTCACAAACCCATGTTATAGTCTGCAGCTGCTGTTATGAATTAAGGTAGAATAAAAATCTTTTCCCTCGATTTTATGAGAAATCTTGTTGAACTTTTACCGTTTATAAAAAAATCTGCAACAAATACTTTTTTAATTCTGTAATCTGGTACAGAAATGATTTCTCTTTCTAAAAAAAAAATTTTTTTAATTCTCATTTTGACATGAAACTGGCAAATCTTTGTGCTCCCCCCCCCCCCCCTCCTGTTGTTGATGATTAAAGAATTATCTATTTAGACCATGGAAAACCAAGATAACACCAAGATTATGTGATGGATCTCAAAAAAAAAAAAAGCTCAAGAAAGTAATATCATGGCTCTTTAAATGAGATGCCCAAACAAAATAAATCAAATCAATCCAGAACCAAGATTCTGTTAAACCAGTTACTGACTTCATAGACCATTAAATTATTGGGCACTTGACTAGGTCATGAGAATGCCACCTGAACAACCAGCAATGAGAGACTTCAATTTGAAGAATCAGGATTCAGGGGCAGAGAGTGACAACAGAAAATGTAGCAAAAGGCAGTGAAATAACAAATGAAAAATAAAAATATCTGCCACTAAGCCATACACCTGATTCAAGAAAGACAACTTCATCTCTCTCAATGGTTAACAACACAAGAAGAACAAAATAAACTGCTATATTTGAATAACTTACTGTCCTGCTCCAAATTTACGAATCAACTGGCCATCTTTGTCCACAATGACAACAACATCTTCAGGTATGGGTGAGTCTTGATAGTTGAAGTCATTGTTGACAGAGAATGATCTGGAGGAATACATAAAGCCTAAATGAACCACATGTGCATGTTATTTTCATATGCATGACCCAATCCGTAACTGGAGTTAGTGGCAATAAAGATACTGGAAATAAGGGAAATAGGTAAACTGTAGTCTCCACCTCAGAAACTGGAGACAAAAAAAGCGAGCTCTTAGTGGATGGGCCCATAAGTGAACTCAATGGTTACGCAATGGGCTTGAACACTATCTTGACTGCTACTGTAAATTGATCATTATCGCAAGTGAATTTTTCTTCCCTGTGCAAATAAGAACATTTTTCTCCATTATATGTATAGATTGTAATTAAATCCAATGGGCCATGATTTTTCTTAGTTTACAATTTCACCAATATGCCCAGCTTCTTCCACTACTTTTCAAAGGTTGATAAGTTTTCATGAGAAGATATCATTGTTGAATGAAATCATAATATGGCTAGTTACTCTACAGATTTTTTGCAAGGCTGACACAAGTGTTTAAAATTAGTTTGACCAAATGAAGTAGGAAACCAACTGACCTATTAAGGAGGTTAATCTTATTCCTCTTTATACACAAAACAATCATGGATGCCGACCTATGTATTCGCAGACTAAGAAATGGTGACGGGCTAGTCCATGTATGGCCTGATTACACAGTCATGGAGCCCATCATTCCCCCTTCTCGTATCTGTTCTCTCCACCCCATCCCCATTTTACTGTGTATTTCTCTCAAGTGAATAATCAGATGTGAAATGACGCCATGGGTACTTGCGAGTCCTGGGTGGCAATGAGTTTTTATCTGGGAATGGGTTCTTAAGCAGGTAAATTTTTATGACACTGCAGATGGTGGGCCCTTAGGTGGAGACCACTGTATTTAAGAATACTGTTCTGTCACAGATCACACTGAATAAAATACATGAAAAAATCCGTGGCTGTCTTGATATGGAGAGAAGGGCAGGGGATGGGAGAGCTGGGTACTGGGAGATGATTTGTACTGGCACATTGAATCTGATATGATCAAATGACCATGGGAACAGCACCATTTTGGATTCTGCTACTTGTTAATGTTATTACATAAATTTAACTTTACTGCACATAATATTCCACTTTTTCAAACTACTTTGCTCAAAATTTTGCCAACAGATTATTCAGTTTAATACCTGAAAATGATTAGAAGGAATTTTTGATGATCTAGATTCTTTTATCACAAGTGTTCCAAAGTGGTGTATGAAAAAAGTTACACATTTTTGGTAAATTTGACCCTTAAGTCTTAAATTTCTCAAAAATTTGAAATGATATTAAAAATTCCCTCTTATAACTTTTGTTTATTAATTGTTCTGTCTCATGCCAAAATTCATGGCAAATTGCCATGCAGGTCACATATTTGTTTACCCTGAAGAACCTCATTTTTAGAAAAATACATTAAAATTTTTATCAACTAAAGAAATAGTCATGGGGAGCTTTTGATTACGCTTTACCTCATAGCATGGGTGCTTCACATACTTTAATAACTTCCATGTCTTATTTTGCCTTTTTTTGAGCCTCTGCTCATATTTTCCTTTGTTTATGTTCCCCACTCCCATCACCCACAGGGCTGCAGCCACATCATTAGGAAACATACATCTGATCATGTCTTTGCGAATCAAAATCATGAGTATCTTGACCCTTGATATGTCTACAGTACTTTGAAACAATAGAAATAGGGCTGTGAGAAGTTCCAATTTAGAAAAATCGGTGAGAACTTTTCCAGGTGCACATATTATTTGATGAGTTCTGCTTCTTATAGGACAGTATCTGTCTCTGGCACGGGGGCTTCCAATATTGGTGGAGGAGATCACAATTATGTTTTTTCATTATTTTTCCCAGAGCAAGCAACACTTTTTGTGATCCACCACTATATAAAATATAGAAACCTGACTAAGGCAAGGTTTGGAAGTTTTTTCTTAGCACACAGTGTCACATTTCAGCTCGAATTGGGACTTTTAGTGCAGGCAACAAATCTTCCCCCACCAGAGCACCTGACATGGGGTTACTGGGTGTCACACTTATGCCTTAGCGTTTTGTGGTCATGTTGCCTTATTAATTGGTGATTTTAATCCTTTACATCTGTTGTGTTTCAATTACTAGCTCTTACTTCAATAATCATTTCTTGGCTATGATTCTGTGAAAATGTGATGTTCTTGTGACTATTAGTTTTTAAATTATGTTCGTTTGAAAACTTCATGTAAAGTTAACACATCTGAACTATTATTTCCTAAATATTATCCTCAAAAAATACACAAAAAATGGCAGCTCATACCTGTAAAATTCTTGTGTCAGCATTTAATAAAATTTCATTATTTGGAGGGCATCTTGGTTGAACAGGCTCTACATGTTTTAAATCTGTCACCCATAGTGAGGAGTTTTAATCCTAAACTTCCTATCCACCCCATGTTTTTAGTGTTCTCTGTTCTATGTGCTTCTTTCCAAAGCCTGGCAAGCTCACATGGTTCCATAGTGGCCAATGCAACTGCCCATGTGCATGCTGGGGGAAATGGCGGCTAATAGTGAAACCAAGGAGCCCGTGGTCTAGTTATACTAGTATGTCTATTTAGTTTCCAAAGATCAGGAGGCAAAACTATTATAATTTGATTCATTGATGAGAAACAGCCTGAAAATGCATAAAGTATTCATTTTTTCGTATAGAAAGGGAGAATGTTCACCAAATACGAAAGAGAAAGAGAGGGGCAGAAAATTGAAAATGAAAAACCATGGACAATCATGCACAAAAAAAAAAATAAAAGAAAAATTAATACATGTAGTTCATGGTTGTGGTTTGATTATTCACAAAATTTTGAAAAAAAGACATACAATCTTCTCAAATTATTTACACAGGCTTGTGTGCGTTTGACTTTGAAAATCTGCTTCAGTTGAAAACTTGCTAATGCTCATAATAATACAGTGGTCTCCGCTAAGAACCCGGTCGTCAGGAGACAAAAAAAAACGGGCTCTTAGGCGGATGGGTTCTTAGGCGGATGGGTTCTTAGGCGAATTGAATAGTTACGAAACCCATCTGACCACAGATTGTCTTCACTACTATTAGTTGATAGTTACTGTTAGTTAAAGATTTTATCTATGCGAATTACAGCCTTCTTCACTGTTATGTGTTATAATTAGATGTAGTAATTCCTGATCTTTTTTAGCGTATAGTTACATCAATACTGCTCAATAATTAAATGCCATGTGTGTTTCTTAAAACGGTATCATTGTTGAAAACATGGTATTGCTATGCTACCTCATGAATAATCACACGATTGACTCAAGTGTTTACAGACCGACTGAAGTAGCAAACTAGCTGACCAGTCAGGAGGCTAAACTTACACATCCTTATCCACAAAGCCAATCACAAGTGCTGCCCCCACGTGTTGTTGAACAAAGAAATGGTTACGGGTTAGTCAACAATGTGGTCTAATTATGCAGTCATACATCAGTCATCACTTCCACTCCTTTGTATACCTGTTCCCTCCATCCCCATCCCCATTTTACTGCACATCTAGCACTGTGCGTTTCTCTTAAGTGGACAGTATGATGAGGATTTATGCAATAAGTACTCGGGTATCTTGATCCAACACCGGGCTCTTGGATTTTTTTACTTGGGAGCGCCCGGAACAGGTTCTTAGAGGGGTAAATTATAGCAGAGGCGGGTTCTTAGGTGGACTGGGCTCTTAGGCGGAGGGTTCTTAGGCGGAGACCACTGTATAACAACCATTTCTGGAGGAGGGTGTGTTTTTAAAATAATTGTGTTTCCTTCAGATCAAATACATTGCATATGTCAGTGCATAACAAAATACAGAACCTAGAAATAGGTCTAGATTTATATTTAAAAGATAAACAGTGGTCTTAGCCTAAGAGCCTGATCTTTCGGACACAAAAAACCCCCCAAAAAACAGGGCTCTTAAGTGGACTGGAAATCCATGTACTAGACAACTCCTTGTCTGCTGCTATATTCAGTCCATCGTAATTGTTAGTTAAAGATATGTCTCTATGCGACGGAAACAGCTTTCTTCATCATGTGCCTCTGTTGTAATTATATCTAATTATTCCTAGCTTTTCTTGATTTATAATTTCACCTTCTTTCAAAGATCCAGTGAGTTTTCCAGAACAGTATCATTGTTGAATGAAACCATGATAATATGGCAGGTTATTCCATGCATAACTGCACGAGCAAACTCAAATGCTTAAAATTATCTTGACTGACAAAGTTGGATAAGAACTGCATGTCGGAAGGTTAAATTATTCCTCTGTATACACAGAACCGGTCATGGACGCTGTCCTCAGGTTGGCAGATCAAGGTGTGGTTAAGTCATGTTTGCTACAGTCACATTGTACACCCCCATCACTCCTACTGTTTGTATCCCTTTTTCCTCTATCCCCTGCATATTTTAATGTTTTCGCTTAAGTGGACAATTTGATGTGAAATTACACCATAAGTGCTTATGTCTGGCTCTCAGGCAAATTTATTTGGGGGCAGGTTCTAAGTTAAATTATAATTCAAAATTGTGTTCTGCCACAGAGGCAAGCTCTTGGGCGGACCAGGTTGTTTGACAGGTGGGGACCACTATACCAATAGCAAAATACGATAGGCTTTTATGATGACAAAACTACTTACTAAATGGCCGCCCCACTTAATGCTTGAATAATGCAAAACAGCTTGCTAACGTATTGAATGCAAAGCTGTATCATACATTCCAGATCTGATTGCTCAGTATGAGCAACTGTGGTCAAGGTAAGGGCTAGGTGGTCTATTTTTAAACTTTTTGCTGTAGGCCTACAATGATTACATAGTGCAAAATCGCAAAATCCCTGAAGTCCTTTCTCAATGCTTCTCAGATTTTGAATGTGAGTTAACTAGTTATTTTCTGGCTAAGATCCTGCCTCTGCATCAGACAATGTCAGAGTGACCTCAATGAATTACAAGAACTATTGTATGATTTTGGAAAGCATGGGCTGGTTAACTGCTTGCTTCTGATAGCAAAATGAAACTCATCTGCAAATTTCTAGGTTCATTAAATTGTTTCCTTTTTTTCTGTCTACTTCAATGACCTTCCCCATTAAAAAACTAGCTACAATGAACCTCGTAGATACTGATAATCAATGCTCTGGTTATGATCTCTTGTTTTATCGGTGTCTTGCTATTTACTGTAGAGAGTAATAATGATCAGTTGTAAGGGAAAATAATATTGCACATACAGCTTTTGTTTGGTTACTTTCAATTTTGATAAACACACATGGGCAACACATTCACATATCTTTTTTTTATTTCAGGCTGTATCTCTCAGTATTAGGTTTTGAATTTGCATTCATAGACTCGATGATAGCAACCTTCTGATTGATGTTGATTTACTACCCTTTAATGAAAACAGTCACAGAAGAAGCAAATTGCAGTATCTGCTATCAAAGTTAAACCAACATGTTTTTATAGGCCAATCTAGGGTTAGCAGTGGGGCACCACTTTCAACAAAGGCAAACACACTGTCCATGCCCACAAAAGATGTATTGCACCCTGCACATACCACTGTACTTGCTGTCAGCAAGCAATACATATATATCATTGTACTGTAGAGTGTAGGCTAACAAAGAAAGTATGCTGCAAGAAGGCCATGCAGCAAGCATCTGGCTAAGCTAAATGGATATGTCATATCAACATCCTATCAAAATCAAGTAGTATTCATGAAAAAATTCTCTCACTTTACCAGTGTTATGACTTTTGTTATTCAAGTAACTTACTTGCAAGAAAAACATTTCAAATGAATCATTTGCAAATATGTTCGCACTGTTGGGGGGGGGGGGGGGGGGGTGGTGGTCTTGGGGGTGATTTTTTTTTAGTTCTTGAGCTAAAGATGTTTTAAGCTTCAAATTTGGATTCAGCATGCTCAAATTACAGGAAAAATATGGAAAATAATTTGGTTTGTATGTGGTTGCCATGACAACACCACCAAGTATTTTGTGTCTTGATAAAAAGCTATTTTCAAAAGCCTGAGGCTCCTAAAGTATTCAATGTATCATTTTGAGAAATTGCAAACTGAATTTTCATAATCCTTCTATAAAGTCTCATCATGTGGCCATTTAGTGCCATTTTGGAGCATAGAGCAGAAGTTTCTGGCCTTAATCAGCCTTTTTCTTACATCAGGAGAGGTCAAAGGGTAAAAAAATAGCAAAAACCTGATTTTGATATTTTTATCCCACAACCTCATTTTCAGGACCTCGGGTCATATTCATGAAGTTACCGTAATTCCTAACACTAAGTGAACTGCTACACCAAGGCGTAGCTCACTACATGGTATAAATGAAGTGCACATAGACCTTACATATAGTTGGAAAGCATCCTAAGCATAGCGTAACTTTAGGGGTGGCTTGACCATCCCATAACTTAGTTACGCTTCTCCACTAATGTGAAAAAAATGCCGACTGCTTGCTCGCTGCTTGTCTATCAGTCTGCCTACCGCGCTCTCTCTTTCTCAAGTCTTGAAAACAGGATAAGGACATTGAGAAATAGGTCCTTCTTCTTGCCTTTGCCCTGTTTGCATGGTATACAGCAACTTGGTCACTGAACTCAGTGACAAGATATGCTGTTCTCAACAGATGCCAATGCTGTGTCATGCAGACAAAGTGGTGGAAGGCATAATAAATTGTCTGGTGTTCTTCGAGTACTGAATTAAAGTTTAGAAAGTTATTCTCAATGTAAGTTTATGGCACTATAACAACCCATTAAACTGTTAAACTGATAAGACTGACTAGGCTGAGGCTCTGAATGAAACAACAGATGCTTATATAACCTACACAACCATTCATAAAAGATGATTATAATGATGGCATGATGAAAACATGAGCTGAAAATCATCAAAAAAAATCTGAACCCCAGGACAATACAATGTAATGTTCATCCCATGCAAAAAAGAAAATAAATAGGACACCATTTCATGATTTTGATGTATACCTGCAAAATATTCCAATGAACCAAAATAACCTTTATGTTAGAGTGGTAATATCTTGAACAGAGTTTGTGGTGTTATACAGCATATCCAATGAGCTCATATGGCCAGCAAAAGGGCTAAGAGTACGTCTGATACTGCTGTAGTTACTGCTATTTGTGTTGGTGAAGACACTGCTGTTTGCGCTAGTGGCATTAAATGGGAATGTTGAGTTGAACACAAAGCTGGAATACTGACGAGGGTGGAAGATGTCCATCACTGTGTTGTAGACATCATAGAGGACAGCAAAGTTGAAAAACAAAGGCAGAAGATAGACCAGGTGAAACAATGCAGGAGATACAGCCAGGGGAATTTCCAGATTTCTGAAAGAAACAGGAAGACATTTAAAATCAAATGTTACTCCCATTTGAGCAACAAGATCAGCATAACAAGGAAACTAACTATATAACTGCTTTTCAAAACGATCACAAATGCTGTTCCAAAAAAGTGATGAGCCATTTGCATTCCAAACGACTGCTTCATTTTTCAATCAAGCAAATTCCTAAGATATACTGATAATGTAATTACTGTAATACCCCATTTAAAAAAAAAATTTTTTTCCATTTTGTAAATTTGTCTTTTTTTTTTTTTTACATTTCATTGCAGCAAAATTTTTCTGACATGTCACCAAAAATGATTAACTACTCACTTGTACAATCCACGGCGTGACGAAATAAACATTGCAAAGATAAATACTCCAACCTCAATATTCAAGGTAAATGAGACTAGCTTTTCCAGGATATCAACAAAGCCCTGGAAAGAAGTTGGAAAAATCTTAGAATTCAAGCAGAAGAATACATTATAATTAAAGGCCCAAGCAAATCTACAATGAACATAACACAGGAGAGCTTGAGCTAGTCCATACACAACACACTTTCAGGGCCCCTATTAATGTAACTAATTTCAAAGACTTTCCAAGGTTTTTAATAGTCCTCCAAACTAACAGTACTAAAAGATTTTCAAAGACATAAGAACCCGAAGAACTTTGGAGAATTGAAAATGCCTCTCATGTTTTACCGCAAAAGATTTTACATTCTATATACGTCTTTCAACCTCCTCGTGGAGGTTACAAAGATTTTGAGATACAGATTAAATCTTCTAACTCCATTTGGTTATAGAATTTTTTCTCTCACGTAAATTTGTGATATGGAACTGCCAAGTAAATTTACAAAGATGTAAACAAGAGGTTTTACTCAGTTTCCTCAACAGTTCAAGTCCAAATTTACAATAAAACATGCCTAGCAATTTGCAAGCAAACATATAAGAGTTTCAGAGTGATTTATGCACGACAACTATGCTATGACTCTAAAAATATCTGTTGAAAAAAATTCCTTTAACACAATGCCTTTGAGAAATAATTACAAACCACAAAATTAAGTGTTGAACAACTTCAACTGAGATTAGAGTTACATGTGAATTGAGAAGCTAGTCACACAATTTCTTTGTCTACCTCTGGGTCCAGCATTGCAATTGCAAATACAACAGTGAAGGCACTGAGAGAGATTCCCGTCCGAATAAACCTGAGGATGGCAAAAGCAAGCAGACAAAATACAAAGCTATGATCTGACCTGACACTCTCCATCTGCATTAATGAAAAATAAACAAGGACAAAAACTTAAGTGAACAATAAATTCGTGATATTGAGAAAAATCCAGAAATTGAAGAGCTATTAATAACCTATGACACAGAGGGGAAAACTATTGTGTCTGTGTCTGTCTTTCTCACAGACTTTGTGGCTGCCTGATATTCCATACAATCTCACATACTGTGAAAATTATTCAATAAAATGTCTGAACTAAAGGATATAAATGGAAAGTTTGTCTAAACTGTGATTCAGAACTTTCCCTTTGTAACACCAACTTACCAGGGGCCTGGCATTTTTTTTTTATTCTTCCCTCGGGACGGACTAACTGTGTTTCCTCTCTTGACAAGGAAAGATTGCACAATCCCACTCACTGGAAGTGAACAAGGGCATCATTGAGTTCCTCATTAAAAAAAAAAAATAAAAAAAGCCAGCTCATATCTGAAAGGTGTATGAAATTTTCAGGTTCTAAGCTGAGCCATCCTTACTTCTCATCTGAACAAAATGCACAAGCAGATGAGAGCATTTTACTCTGAGATTGAACTGCATCTTAACTACTGCTTTTTATCAAAAACTCACAATACTTGAACATACATAACTCTGATTCTTCCAAATTTTATTTGATTTTTTTCTTTGACAAAAACACAAGGTGACAAAAGATGAAGACATCATGAAGAGTATATGTGTTGACACTTAATCTCCAACATCATTTCAGGAAATCTGATTACAAAGTAATATTTTACAAATGTTCATACAGTTACTGCAATTGCTATTTTGACATTAATGCAGTGAAAGAGAATGAAGACATAATAATATAAATGCCAGCTCATTATCACATCTAGACCATCAGTTTACCACAAGTTATCGGAATCTCCTGCATACCTGTATGATGTAGTGCTGTTCCAATGGTCAGATAGGAAACAGTAATGCTGACCATAATGAACACTTCTACTAAAATGGCGACCCAGATGAAATAAGGATGGTCCCTCTGTAATATCTTGGTCAATGGAAGTGTTGAGATCTCACCATTGGCCGCAGCACTGAAGGAGTAGAGATCAACATTGCAGCAGTGTTGCAATGAAGAACACTGCACTCAGCATTTAAAAAAATTGAACATTGTTTAACAAATTACTGTACTAATTCTTTATATTTACTGAATACTGATACAGATCTATAATTTCAGGTTTTGATGTCTCTTGCCTGAAGTTTATTGCACAGGGAATATTGAATTACTCTTATTGCTCCTCCTGTAGAAAATGTTCACAATGAGCTGAGTGTTTTTCTTGTGACAGTGATGGATGCAAAGATCTGATAGTTTATTTTTGTGAGCATGAACATAAATAGTGCCAGTAAGACATAAGTGAAGAAATAATTCATGCCTTTGGCTGCTTGAATAACTGCAGAAAAATTCACAATCTATGTCCTTAGCTAAATCTCTATCAGTAAAAGAATGATGGTTTTTTTGAATTACCAGTGCAGCAATCAAATCTGCTCCATCTCTGATTTTGACTGGTAAAAACTTGGGTGACAGAGGTACCTTATGCCTTTGGCTGAATAATGATTAAGTTCTGGTTGACATTCTTGGCATATTAAATTATAAATAAAAGGTGAGTTCAGATAACTGCCACCAGGACGTATATAAAACATAACATAAAAGTGAACAATTCTGACCATGCAAAAATTATTTCCCTTACCCCTTTGTTGCTGTGACCTATAGAGACATTTCATTATCATTTCATTCTATCTGTCTTCTTATTTTACATCTTGAGCATAGAGAAAGGAAATATCATCTTTATTGCCTTGGGTCGGATGTGAGGTTTTGGTGACAGACTGTTGGATTTCCTTTCAGTACTTCCTTGTGCTCCACCCAACTCTCCCCAATAATTCTTCCCCACCCTCCAGCAATCTTTATCCTGATTGCCTTCTGTCCCTGAAGCCTGATTCAGGGGTCTTGCTGCTAAGTGTTTCCTAAGGGGCACAATATATTTTAATACAATTTTTACACATTATTTTGACAATATTATTGATTCTGTCTCACTGTGACATTCATTCCAGCAAGTGTGCAAAAAATTTCCTTCAACTCCCAGGGACTGCTAACATCTGTAGAATACCATCATAGCTTTTAGCAATTCAGTGCATCTGTTTTGCTTGGGCTGGAAGATTTGTGCTAAACATAGTGATATGACATTCTGAGAGATGGACTTTATGAATTTGTGGTTTATATTATGCTTGCTGCCTGCCTTGGTTACCAAATACTGTCTCTCTCTAATCGTGACCAAACATTGCAATTTTCTGCTTGATATCAGAAATGGTTCTGTCTGCTGCCTTGATTCAGTATGAAGGCAAAATTTCAGCTACTGTACTGGTCTGTCAGCCCTTTCTCTCCCCCTCTCCCCCCCCACACCTACTTTCCACAGACATATGCACACAAATGAAACACCCTTATTTAAAAAAAACTTACCTTTCCAGAGACAGTTCTCCATGACATACTTCTGTGACTGTCCTGCTGCTAGTTGCATTGGTGTACATCTTAGCTCGGGTCAGCTGAGCTGAGCAAGCCATCTCAATTGTTTGAGGGACAATGTCTAAAACTGCCCAGCACCTGGCATACAATAGAATGAATAGAAAAAAGTTAAAAAGCGACATTTTATAGATACAGCTGCTTAAAATAATATCAGGATTAAAGTTGCCCTCTGAAAGCTCAATTTTAGCGATATGTTGTTCAAATTTTACATTAAGGACAATAAAACACATTTTTCATTCATTTTCTGTCAAAAGATGGCACATGGATGCCATACTCTATTTAGTTGTGTGGCATCTGGTATTATTATTTGTTTTGAACATTTCATTTTTCTTATATAAAATGGTTTAATTTGACAAGTTAATATGGGTTTGTGCATCATTTTCAATGCACAAAGATTGGATGAATTGGTTTCTTTTGGTCATATCTGACCATGGATAATGTACCCTCTAGGTTGAGAGGAGCATTTCTTTTCATGGCTGTAAACAGGGACATCAGTATGTCTACAGGAAAAAGTAGGAAAAGTTCCTGGTATATTCTTTAGCATCACATAAAAGCTGAAGTATGTATCACAATACCGGATTTGGGGCCAACAGAGAAATTACTGACGGCCAAAAAGTAGGAAATTTGACATCCCTGTGTAAAGGCCACTATGGGAGAGACATGCCCTACCACTGTAACTGCACTTGAATAGGTTGTGAAAGATGCAAGCTTCAGCATGGATTTTTCCTTTGTTCTCTCATGTCCTTCCACTGTTTGATTATCTTGGCCTCTCTTGATTTCACTCTCACTGTAACAGCTAATTTCTAAGATTCCCTGTCAGCAGCCAGGCTGTTCCATATTTCCCTTGCAATGTTGGCGAATTTAATGTCACATTTGCACACATCTATGTATCACAATTTTGGTCTGCCTCTTAATCTCTTGCCTTATGAGGGCTGTCCGTACATTATGTCGTTCGGGATGCGACCATCTGGCATTCTTCTGACATGACTGAGCCATCACAGTCTGCGTTTGGATAGCATGGTAAACATACTGAGGAGATTTGTTTTTTTCAAGAACTGTCTTGTTAGGAATATCATCTTTCCATGTGATGTGGGGGATGCATCTCAGGCAACGCATTTGGAAGGCATTCAGCTTTTGTTCCCAGTAGGTGCAAGTTGTCCAGCTTTCTGCTCCATATAAGAGTGTTGATAGCACACAAGCCTGATATATGCATATTTTGGTTCTGGCTGTTAGCTTTTTTTTTGTTCTCCCAAACTTTTTTGCTGCATTTGGGTATTGTTGATGATGCTTTTCCAATTCTCTTGTTGATCTCATTGTCAAAGGATAGCTTGTTGGAAACAGTTGCTTCTAGGCATATGAATTCCTCGACTACATTCAGTGTGTGTTCACCTATCTTGAACTCTTGCACTTCATTAACATTTTTGCCCATGATTTCTCATGACTGTGCATCGTTTTCAATACACAAAGATTACAGAGTGACTATATGGGTCTACATGCACAATGAGGAAGCACAGGTAAATAAAAGTTTCACCATATAGTGAAGACAGCACAATTTTTTACTGCCTTGCACAGGCAAGGATGTGACCTTGGGAGTGCCTGTTCATGGAGAGTCACAAGGGAGCGGAGCTCCCCAGGGCAAGTTATGTAACTGTATGGACACAAAAGATATCTTCCCCGTGGATAGGGACAGAGATGCACCAATCGGCCCAAACAGACTTCCAAGTCTAGCTGCACCAATCGCCCCAAATAGTTAGCACCTAATAACTATTACTGATATAATTTATGACAAAAATTCCTTCAGAGCAAGCTCTCAGTGCTCTGCTGTTGTTCTCTTGCTTGAGGCACTAATATGGTCACAACAGTCCATACTTGTAGAGCTTAAAATTTTGTAATTTTGATGACATAGTCCATAAGATCTGCCAGAAATGCTATTAATTCCATTTCTTTACACTGGTCTCCGCCTAAGAGCCTGCCTCTGCTGCGAAACGGAATTTTCTCTTTAACTTACCCCTCTAAGAATCCGCTCCTAAATAAAAAAATCCACCTAAGAGCACTGTGTCAGGCCAAGACACGCGATTATTTACATTATTTATGGTGTAACTACACATCATTATGTCCACTTGAGAGAAATGCACTGTGCTAGATGTGCAGTAAAACGGGGACAGGAGTGGGGAGAACAGGTAGACAAAGGAGGGGAAGTGATGGTAAGTGTGTGACTGCATATTAATTAGGCCACATTGTGGACCAACCTGTTAGCATGTTTGTTTGACAACACGTGGGACAGCACTACTGATTGGTTCTATGGATTACGAAGTTTAAAGTTTAGCTTCCCGACTGGTCAGTTGTTTTGCTACTTTGGTCAGTTTGTAAACACTTCAGTCACTCGAGGCCTGTGCAATTATCCGTACGGAAGCATAGCAATATCATGTTTTCCTTCAACAATGACACCGTTATGTGAAAATCATTTGATGTTTAAACGTTGGAGGGCAGTATAAATATAATAATACGCTAAGAAAGATCTGGAATCACTAGATTTCATTATAACACACACCCAGGGAAGAAGGCTGTACTTATTCCGATTATTCGCAAAGATAAATCTTTAACTAAGGGTAACGATCAACTAATTGTAGTAGTGAAGACAATCTGTGGTCAGTCGAGTTGCGTAACTTTTCAATCCGCCTAAGAACCTGTCTGCCTAAGAGTCCGCTTTTTCTGTCTTCCAACAACCAGGTTCTTAGGCAGTTCTTAGTGCAGCATTTTCATTTTTTCCTTGGTATAAATCTATACGTACATATCGAAGACTTCAACTCTTTATCTTAAGACAATTTTACAATTTTGTTACATGAGTAACTCTCTATTTCCTCAGATCACAGTGGCCTACAGCAAAACTGACAATCTAAATTAAATGGTAAATCGCAAGGCAGAACTGCAGTGTGGATGACAAAAAACGATGAAATTAATTCCAAACAGTTGGTTTGCCAAAATATTTAGTCCGCTTGATTACATGGGTAACTCTCTATGGCAGTTTTGAAATTTCTCATAGACAGCATGGTGCTGGTGAGGTGTTGGTATTCTTCTTTTGAAATGTGTCTAGCGGAAAGAAAACGGGCAGTGTTTAAACAAGTTTTAAAATATTGATCAGATCAAAAATCTGACTGCATTTTTTAATGCACAATACCAAAATTAGCAAAGTCTTTTCGTAACTGCCACTTTTTAAAGCTGCTTATGTAAGATAGTGATAATCACTAATTATAAAGGTTGTCGCCCATTGTTGTTTGTCCTGTACTTGGCAGGTAGAACTGTGTGATGTGGATGAGTGGCAAAAGAGTGGCATGCAATTTTTGCTCATAGACTGAATTTAAGTTTGAACCAATTGTTTGCATTGAAGTTGTGTGGTTTGCTTAAGAGATTCATGAATCATCACTGATGTTCCTGCCTTGTGGATTTCTTATGATGCTGCTACTATCTACTGTCCCTAGGGTTGTCATATCCAAACCCATCTCTTTCTACCAATTGTAGATCATTTTGACCTGCCTTATTACTTCCCTTTGCCAGGCAAAAAGAAATGCTGAACAAGCAGTGTACAGAAGAAAAAAAAATAAAAAATTTGTAAACTTTTTGCAATGTGTTTGAGATATATGCTATGAAAGATTCCATCAAGAGATTATGGAAAAGAATGTTTCCTTCACAATATTATAATTTTATAATATTTTTTAGTAATTAATCTTTTCAAAGACATGAAGTACAGAGACCTGTTCCTCTTTACACTGCTTGCTCAACATTTTGTTTGCTTGTCAAAGGGAAGTAATAGGACTACACACAAGGATCCCCCATTTCTTTTTTGACAGCATCTGGTTGGTTATCTCTCATTACTCCTATTCTTGTTTGTTCCCAGTCACCCTTCTTGAGAAGCTTTTTTCAGTAGTTAGAGAAAAAGATTTGACTTTTCTGGACAGTGATAAGATCAACCAGTAGTGGATACTGATTCTCAGATATAATAATAATGACTTCATATTAAAATCAAACACTTTAAATTTCATGTGTCATGCAAATCAACTTACCACAAAATGTTAAGTAACACGCATGTCCATAGTCCAAGCTGCACAGCCAACCGATATTTGGATATCTGTGAAAAGAAAGTAAATATTATTAAAATTTTGGGCATATCATAATGATATGAGTGAATATCATAAATCTTACTGTGTTGGTGAAATAAAGAGGGTCTGTAAGGTGTGAGGAGAAAGGATGGTACTCTGCCTAAAACTGTCTTGACAGGCCAAAATTTGATGTGTCTGATATTGAAGACATAATATCCACTACTGCTTGATCTTACCTCATATAGCCTATGCCTCACATCAACTTGCAAAAGAAACCAAAGTAGTGAATGCACAAGAACAGATTGTCAAATGTACTACTAACGTGCAACAAGATGAAATCAGTGCTACTAATGTGCAACAAGATGAAATTAGTGCTAATAATGTGCAACAAGATGAAATCAGTCTTGTCTCTTGTATGAAGTGAAGTTACAAGAAATGTCAAAGAAACTGTGGTACTGAAATATCTCTGAAAGTAAAAAGGGGCAAGGTTTATATGAAGGCTTATTATGTGAGACTACATGAGCATATGAAGATAACTCAATTTAAAGAGAATATTTGGATAGTTTGGTGTAAGACTCTGCCACAGGCCAATAGAAAATGTACCATGTGACAGAGTCTTACACTAAGCCATAGACTTGAAAACATTGCTGACCAAACACCTGATAGTGCCTACAAACACAACAAAAAATTAGTATTTAGATATAAATTGTGTCAGTCACAACTTGGATATATGCATTTTAATGTACACAGCTGAAGAAGACAACCAAACTGCTGTACCATTAACAGATATGTTACATACCTCTGCCTTTTTGTAGATAATTTTTTCAAAGGTATATGGCATTGTGTTCATCACCCCACCTGTGAAAATTTGATTGGATTAGTGTTAGTCATAACGAGCACAAAGGTTATCATTCCATTAACTATTCCACTAGTTCATGAGGCAGGCACAAAGTCCAAGTGATTATGTAATTGTAAAACTCTGATCACAACAGACTGAAGCTTGAATTGATAATCTTTCACAACCATGATCAGCCTAAGTAGGATTAATCTATTGTCTCTTCTGGGCCACATTTTTCTGCCCAGACAACCAATATCATAGGATTCTAATCTGGAAAACCCATGTCACAAAATATAATTCTTTAAATGAAAAAAGAGATGACAAAAAAATAAAAATAAATCATATCTCCACTCAAATACTAGTCCAGTATTCTTGACTTTCTCTTGAAAGGTACATGACAATGTAAATTTACAAATTGCAGGTAGGCTTCCCAGTGTACACTCAAATGATATTCAATGCATTTGATCAAATACTCATCTTTTGGATTATCTGTTGGATTATTCAACCAGTTTGCATGTTCTAAGAGAGAGATAGAGTTAACTCAACACACTTCTTGATAAATCTGCCAATTCTTTCATTTCACTTCTTTTTTTGTCCTGTCTTTTCTCTGTATTAGGCCAAAATTGTATTCAATGACTTGATATTGTTATCATACATTCAATTCCCTTCCCACTGATATACATCTTGTATAATATAATCTCTCTTCAGGAATAAAGTATGCCATGCTAAGTACAATATGGGCTGAATCTACTATGCTTTTTGTAAGTGCGATAGAGAATTACACTAATGACAAGAAAGTTTGTTTGGTTTATCTCACTTTGCTACAGATTCTATCAAGATAAAAAATTTAAGAGGAGTCAAAGACATTCTGAAAAATAACTGGTATTGTGAGATACCGTTAACAACAATAGGCATCAGATCTTGTAAAATACTTCCCTTTTGCCTCTCGTTTCATACATTGATCCCAGTGTAAGCCCGAATATGATAGCTCTTTCTCTCATTTTGACAGATATGTCCGACAAATAATTCTGTATTGTCGGAAATCAAGGTGTCCTTGTACAACACTAAAAAGCTGGTTGTCGTTGATTGTTCTGAATTTGTGTTTCTTCCATGTTTCATCATGTAATTTCTCTCTTACCCTTCGATGAAATCAGCTTTCCATTTTGCCATATTCTTTCCCTGCATCACAGTTCCCTTTAAAATTCACAGTAAGCTGAAATGACTTCAGGCTTCCAAAGTTTAATTATTGACAAGTGCATAACAGTAAAGAACCATATGTCTTGGGCCCAGGGCAAATGAGTCGCAAGTCATGACAGGGGAGTTCTAAGTCACAGCCATTTTTTACCGTTTTCTACCATTTTCTGACTATGAAACCAAAATATTTCTTTTTTTTTTTTATAGATTAAAAAAAGGTTAAATTGATGTTTTGTGAAAAAAAAGAGAAAAATATTAGCATTTTAGTTGTAAAGTAGTTAAAAACGACTCAAAACAGCCAAATATCTTCGTTGCCCGGGGTGACTTCCGACTCATTTGCCCTGGTCGCAAGACACATATGAATATGAATTATTCTACGAAGTTTGAATTTCTTCATGTTACCTCAGACTTACCAAGTGCAACAGTTCCCATAAGAAATGGAGCACCAACATAGGTAAAATCATTGCTGATCTGTTCTGCAACTGCCATCCCTACATAGAAAGTTACAACTGCCTGAAATACAATTTATTGTTAGAAATTAGCCTTTATCTTAGCATGCAAATGCATAATAGATTAACTTCAACATTCAAATGGAAATTAGTTATGCTATCAGACTATCCCTTTTAAAATAAAGTAGTCACGTTTTCTTTAAATTCAATTACTTTTCTTTCTAATGACTAAAATATGGACCATAAACAGGGTATCATTAAACTGAACGTGACAGACTGATATGTCTTGTGGCTGGTCAGAATGAGTTGTAAGTCATTGAACTCAAAAAGAGAAATTAGGAACTGAATGTACTGAATGTGATTACGGTTTGCTCATATCAATGTTTTCATGTTTCAGAAATTGAAAGAACTTTCATCTCTAATAATGAGATGTCATTATCATGGGCAAATAATTAGTATATCAGGATGTTGTGAAGTAAATGTTTATAGTTTTTTGTTCTCAACTGTTCACTTTTTTTTTTCAATTTTTTTCCTGAATCTAGTTAGTGCTGAGTAATCATCCCTTGTCTCTTCCATTGCTGTAGTTAAGCTAATGTTAAAGCATCTCTTTTATAATCAAGTTAGCATGAAACTTTTTCCATCACTTGAAAGTGTATGAACTAAGATTTTATGTGACAGCAATAATTCAACTTGTGAAAATCTGACATGTGACTCATTATTAATGACTGGAGGACATAGCTGGAACACATGTAGGAGTGTGAGTAGTATTGGTACTTCATGATCATACTTCAGACAACTATTAGATGTTATAATGTGATCTAACTGATTACCTAAGACACACAATACAAAAAAATACCTGTAAGTCTGTTAATTTAACTTACCATTGTTTAGAAAAACATTATGATGTGCACAATCATAAAACAGCTCAAAGATATATAAAATAAGTCTTTAAATCAGTGAAATCATTTTCCAAACTTTTCAACTCTGTTTCCAGTCATTCAGCAGGATCTTCTTAAAAATATTACCGCTATATTTCTAACAAACATGTCAAATTTTGATGCAAATGGCATGAGACAGCCATCCATTGTTGGCTGAAAGCGAATGGCACCTACCTAATGGTGAAAAACTGCATCTATTGTCAAAATAATCTTTAAAGGACTGAGAAGTGTAACAATTTAACTTAAAATGTATATTGTTGTTATCAAATCTAAAACTGACCTTACAAAACAGAATGATAACATGGATTTTTCTCAGTTAGCTCTCTGTCTCCCATGCCAAAAGAGCATAACAATAGGTTTGCCAAACTTAACTTCTGATTTCTCAGAAAGCCTTAACTCACCTAGAAGTTTGTCAACCATCACACCTAGTCTTTCCCAACCAATGTCCCTTAACAATGATAAAACAGACCATGGTATTTGTTCACATTAATTGGCCATCATTCAAGGATGCAGCAGTTCACCATGTTTAGGCAAACCAAAGGTAACTCAAACAAAAGTACAATAATGAGGAGTATAAGACACATGCATTCATGACATCTATACATTTTCAAGAGGACATGATTTTGTAGATTCAGGTTTTACTATCTGTGTTGAGATGTGCTTGCTCACATATGGGCATGGTATGAGCAGCTAGCATACTTACTGTCCCCAGGAGCAAAGAGCCTTTCAAAAATGTCAGGATGGACACTACTGGTTGAATCAGTTGAAGAGCAAACACTATTGCCATAGTCAGCACCCACACAAAGACAGGGATAACGTAGAAGTGGCTACAATTATACAAAACAGTCGATTAATGCTCAACGAGCATTTGAGATACACTAATTGTGGGCATTCATCATTCTACTTATCAACTGATGGCAAATACAAACAGTAAATGTCTTTAATGCACAGAATTTATATCAAAGATATCTTGTCCTTGATATTTCGTTATAAAGATATATGAGTGAGAAACATATAAATAGTAAAAGAAAAAAATAAACATGAGAGTCAAGATTCCCACTGATCCCTGAAGTGAGTCCTCAATCCATCTAATTCATGAGCATCAGGCATGAGAAAAACAATTCAGCTTCATAGGCCTCCAGCATACAAGGATCAAGTTATCATTTTTGTTTTATACAAAATGCAAACTTTGCAAAGAACAGTCATTCATAGTTGCACTGCATCATCACGTCTACAATAAATAATACTAAGTCACTGATATTTTGATACCTTAGATCTTCAGCCCTTAACTTTCATACTAATGATTTTGCTTGTAACTGATGGAATACAAATACCAATTCATATACTGTAAATCTGAGGCTAGTACAACATCTAATATCTGTTGGTACTTACTCCACTCCAATCAGTTGGGCAAATGCTTCACTTCCAGCTAGTGCATAGCAGATGAGCAAGGCTACACTGGAAATATGCACACAGAGAGTCAAATCAATTTTGAAGATGGATCAGAGGGAGGGATGGGAGGAGGAGAAAAAAGACAGAAAGGACTCTGAAATTGAGTATTGGCTTAAAAAATATCTGTTGTAGTTATCAGTAGCAATGTTTTTTTAAATAAAAGAAAAAATAATACTGATTTATCATGCTTTTCATTTTTTTCTAACTAAAGATAGTGAAGGCTGTGAAATGAACAAAGTTCATTCAAATGTGCTTCTAATTCTCACTTGAGTATTCTTTGTCATTTATTTCCGTAACAGTTAGGCCCCACACTCTAATGAAACACAGGAAACATATGAACAATCAGGCATTAAAGGAAT
>JBCAUA010037417.1:0-12070 GCA_038406235.1 Peronia verruculata | reverse complement strand
TAGATAGATAGATAGATAGATAGATAGATAGATAGATAGATAGATAGATAGGTAGATAGATAGATAGATAGATAGACTACCTTTTTTTCTTTATTGGACTCTCTTAAGATAGGAATATAAACCAGGACATAGTCCGCGGTCTGTACAACTGTTTGAAAAGTGTATGTAAAGACAGACATTCTTCTGTCAATGAACCAAGAACTAATCAGAATACATAGCCCTCATTTGGCGAGAGTGTGCAGCACAGTTGGACTAACCTACCAAAGTGCATTTTCATGATAATATTTCGCCACATGTACAAAGCTCAATGCCTGGACTGAATGTCCTTGGGACCTCCCCCCCCCCACACACACACACCTCCCAACCTTATAATGCCCTGCTCAATATCCTGCTCACCCCTCTAATCTTGATAATGAATCCGTCTCCCATGTCGCTGTCTACCTGATCATCTGCTTAGATTGTGAAGAGTCCATGAGGTGCGGAAGGGCGTGGAGGATGTATAAACAATCAGAGAAATCAGAAAAGAAGGGTACAAATCAGAAGAAGAAGAAGAAGAAAAAAAAAAAAAGGTTCGGGTTGATTATTCCTGGGTGAGAAATGAAAAGTGGACCCAGCTGTTAGATTGTTGAGTGCCCTCTCTCTTTCGTTCTTTTCTTCTTCTTTTTCTTCTTCTTCTTCTTCCTCGGTTTTGTCTATCAGAAAACTTGGAACAAAGTGTAAGATGTCAGACAGCAGATTCTGCCTACGCCTCTTAATATCTGAGCCCACCTTCGTCACGGCGAACGGACTCCACAAAATTAAGACTAAGTACCCTCAGCCTTTTGATCGAGCTGATACATACGAAGAATAGCTTAGGGTCAGGCTGCTCTTGTGTGCAGATCTATGCGTTTTGACTGCAGATCTAAGTATTTTGTATGCAGACCTATGTACAACTGCAAACAGCACTATTGTTATAAAGTACATACATAAATCAGCCCCGCAGTCGTGCTGAATTATGGATAACTAGAAAGACCCCACGGCCTCCGTGAGAGATTTTTTTTTTTTTTTTAAATATAGTCCTGCGACTTTAAGTATATGGCAAGCGTGCGCACCTCCATGTTTGACATTTTGGTTAATTAAACTGAATGTTATTCAAAGAAAACTTGTTTCGAACGCATCATATTGTCAAAGGCACAATTCGGATCAAGAACCCTCACGAGTTTATTTTTCAATTATTATCGCATTTTTAGAATATCATCAAAGTTGATAAGCCTTTTCCGGGTTTATGTACACAGAAACACAGCTCCATATTATGCAACAACGTTGTGTGCCAAATTTCACATGCATCCATTCAGCAGTTTTTGAATCCATAAGCTTATTGTGGGTTTTGTTGCAGATTTATAGTATAGATTTTGATACTGTTGTAATTTGAGACCTACATACTAACTAATAATACTCGCTGTCTTCTCTTACGATATTCGACGTCATCTCACAAATTTGGAAAATGTTTTCCACTGGGCCAACTATCCACCGCCTCAGATTACCAGCCCACTGATATCTCTCTCTGCTGTACACGTTAGAGAAACAACACTGGTGCGATCCTGGAATGGAAAATCGCTGTGCTCAGTCCTATTATTTCCCTTTACCAGACAAAAGAGGGATTGAACTAGTAGTGCAAAGAGGGAAAAAAAAAAAAATCACTTTTGCGCCCTTTACTTGAAACATACGCCATGAAAAATTCCCAAAAAATTATGATGTAAAGAGAATGTTTTCTTCTTGTTATTATAAATTTTATCACATGTTTGGGTGATCAGTCTCTCGAATGACAAGAAGCAAAGAGATTTTTTTCCTCTTTACACTGCTTCCTTAATACCTGTGTTGTCTGTCAAAGGGAAGTAACAGGCCTGGTCAAAATGATCTCCCCTTACACAGATTCCTCTCTTGGGAGGGGTTGATAATCTGTGAAACAATGCCCCATTAAAAAGGACCATATGAAAAACAGTTTCTCTCTCTCTCTCTCTCTCTCTCTCTCTCTCTCTTTCTCTTCTTTCTTAAAGAGTGGAATTTAAAAGATCTGCCTTGTAATCAGAATAATACCTATAAAACAGAAATGTCAACGTAGTACATACATTTCTTTCACTGCCTTGTGGACAAGATCACTTTAATATTATTGACTGTGATTATTTCATAGCTCTGAGAATACAGAAACAGTAATATCACCACCGTCACCACCACCACCATCATCATCACCACCACTAACACCACCACCACTACCACCACCACTAACACCATCATCACTACCACCACCACCAGCACCACCACCACTAACACCATCATCACTACCACCACCACTAACACCACCACCACCACCATCAGCACCAGCACCACCACCACTAACACCATCATCACTACCACCACCAGCACCACCATCAGCACCAGCCCCACCATTACCACCACCATTACCACCACCACCACACCACCAAATATGTTATAGCCCGCAAAATTCATCAGCACTTCGCCTGAAGACTGGTAGACTGCATACTCAGAATCATAGTGACCTTTTGGCATTTCTTTATGGTCCTTGATCTTCTCACACCCAGAGAAGTTCTTCAAACAAAATGTCAATGTCGCCCTAAAACATCACAAAATTTTCATAATAATACGTGTACTTGTAAGGGAATCATAGGAGTACTTATAAGGGAATCATACGAATACTTATTAGGGAATCATACGAGTACTTATAAGGGAATCATATGAATACTTATTAGGGAATCATACGAGTATTTATAAGGGAATCATATGAATACTTATTAGGGAATCATACGAGTAATTGTAAGGGAATCATACGAATACTTATTAGGGAATCATACGAGTACTTATAAGGAAATCATACGAATACTTATTAGGGAATCATACGAGTACTTATAAGGGAATCATACGAATACTTATTAGGGAATCATACGAGTACTTGTAAGGGAATTACTTATGCTGACTGGTGTGCCAAAAGAAAAAATTAAAAAACCAAAAAATCTGTGCTCTAGATATATGTAAAATACCCAGAGTAACTTCTTAAATGTGGTACATAATACCTAGTTTGATAATTGCCATGCACGAAAAAAGCACATCTGTGGCTAACCTGTATTTCATGGCAGTGGTCAATCGCGGAAGGGAAAAGAGGAAAAAAAAAATTAAAGAAATATCCCACTGTTTCTGTCTGTCTGTTTGTCTCTCTCTCTGCCCCCCCCCCCCTCTCTCTCTCTCTCTCTCTCTCTCTTATACACATACACAGACAAATATCGTGAACCCCACATACCGAGCAACATTTCCAAATATTTCAACTCAGATCAACTGTTAGCAAGAGACCCACAATTCTTGTTTTCATTATTCTATCCACAACACCATTCTTATGACAACAAAAAACAAACAAACAAACAAAAAAACCACACACACACAAAAAGGAAAAAAAATTGCTGTAATAAAGAGAGAGACAGAGAGAAAGAACTAGAGAGGAAAAGAGAAAGAAAGAGAAGAAAGTACACGACAACAACGAAACTGTGAATGTATACTTCGGTTCATGGTCCACAAGTGGCCCCCGACTGTAAGAAAAGGCTGCAAACGTTTTCTTTGCTGTTAGCAACTCTATCTTTATATATATAATTATATATTCCATTACCAGAGCTATTCCATTAGAAAACCAGCACTGAAAGTATCTGTAAAGCGATTATCAAGCGATATGTTAACAAGTCATAACTATCAGATTCTTACATGATTGTAATACAGAGCCAAACAAGAACGAATCCATTTTTTATCCCATTATTTCCGGGCTAATCGTGAACTCAGTTCTTTGTTGCTCTGTCTCCATTTTTGCGCATTTTGAGAAAATCAATGTTTTATGTGCTTTTGCAGATGGGAGATAGGACAAAAGGAATTTTCAAAATATACCAGTTTGGGCAAGTGATCGGTGAAATGATTACGTTACATGGTAGATTTACTATCCCTCTTTCATATGACATATTTATCTCCAAATAGCCAAACTGAATAGATAGAGCAACAAATAACTGAGCTCGTGTAATGTTGTGCCTGACAAAGAAGGTGTGTAAAAACAACAGCAGCAGCAAGAACAACAACAACATAAAAAAAAAAAAACTGCTGTCAGTTGATATGGTGCGCTTTTGGCTCAATAAACGTGTAAGTTTACGAACATACGGTCGCTGCAAAGTAATTTCCACTAAAGCAGAAAAACATTGATAAGAGTAAGCGTCAACATGCAGGACGTACACACACGCATACTCACACATACACATAACACATACACATACAAAGATATAAAAAAAAACGTAGTAGGAACCAATTTGCTACCAGAGAGTGAAACAGAAGATTCGTACCTAATTTTTAGCTATATTTCAAGTAAATTATAGATGAGAACAAATGAAGGAATAAGTCTAAGAGTGCAAACGAAAAGACGCCTCGAGTACGAATGCAGCTTGGGCAAATCTAATTTATCTGGAGTGATTCTTGTTGGCTTTGAATGGGAGAATCCCCCGGGAGTGTAGGCCTCGATACATCAGACCCATATTATAAAGCTTATGATTGGAGTGTACCTGTGCCAGTGCTGTAAGGTGTTTCTAACCTAAACAACAAAACCCTCCGCCAAAACCGGCTTCAGTGGGAGCATCTGTGGCCAGGGGTTTAATGCGATCTGGATGTTCCCGGCGAGTCAATCAGATTGTCCTGTTTTTCACCTGTGTGATCAGCCCCTGTGTAACTCCTCCCATGTGGGATTCCCACAGTCTTTGACATTTCCACTTCTCGTTTACACACTCGGCTCGACTTGCACGCGCCCTAAAGCGATGCACACACCGAAATTCTCACACCACAAGTTTTTCCCTCGGCCCTCCAACCGCTCACTTTGCAATCCTCCATCTTCATCTCCTGACAAGTCCGTCATTGGAATTTGTTCTCAAGAACTAATAGGCTTAAACCAAACTCGTCCAGACTTACTATACCGTCGCCCAGCATTAAAACTGTCCTATTTACAACACAGAACTGCTGTAGGTAGAACAATCTAATTCTGAGACGATGATATATTTCGTAGAGTCCACAAGTTCTGATTACATCAACACAAAATGTGAAATCTGAAGGATCCACATTATAAATACCATATCGCAGGGCACCAAAGCATGATGAGGTTTACTTTCAACGTTAGTGGCTCTAGCATCTGTAAACAGAATGTAGGAGTTCTCTAATCTTGAATCAATAATTCTTTGACAATAACAAACATTCAGGCTATATTTAGGACTATATTATTTAAATCCATGCCCATGTGTGTACGTGTTCTTATGAGCCTATTTTTCTTCGCTAATTCTTGGTATTGTCTGTGTAATAATTTCCTATCTCCCGCCAATACTGACCGACAGTTTTTAGTCTAAATGACTGCTCACAAGGAGATTCTTTGATCTGTGATCAATGCAGATTATGCCTAGGTTGTCCCCGTATCTGTCTATATTTTTACTTCAACCTGTTAACTAAGTTTTTCATCATGTCATTCCTTCATGACAAGGATTTTTGAGTGAAAAGTAAAGACAGTGACAGCTCCAGGAGCAAGAGGTGGACTCTTTGTACCACCCAAACAGATCGTGCATGGGAATTTAATAAACAGCAAATAGATGTTTATGACAAATTTAATTTTTGACAAATATTATTCGGAAATTGAAAACGAATGTACTTCGGGTTATTTTCGATTCCCTATTAAAATGGGGGCTCGTTTCGCAGATTATCTGCCCTTCCCAAAAGAGGGACATGTACAAGGGGAGATTACTTTGACCAGACTTTTACTTCCCTTTGCCAGACAAAAGACGTGTTGAGCTAACAGTGTAAAAAGGAAAATATACTGCTTGCCATTCGAAAGACTGATTGCAAAAATTGATAAAATTATTACAATAAGAAGGAGACATTCTCTTTATATCATAATTTTTCTGGAATTTTTCATGATGTATGTTTCAAGCAAAGGGCGCAAAAGTGATTTTGTTTTTCCTCTTTACACTACTTGTTCAATCCCTCTTATGTCTGGTGAAGAGACGTAATAGGACTGAACACAACGATCGCCTATGGCGGGATGCCATGTGTTATAATATGTATATAATAAGTTTTTGTTAAACTGAACATGATGAAATATTCAGCATCTACAAAAAACTATTAACATCCTAGTGTATTTTGGCTGAAAACCGACCTGGCTATCAAGTTTTGCTTGTTTCGAAACTGGAAACACAGTCCTATTTATTTCAAGGACGGAAAAAAAACAACAAAAAACCCTGAAACTGCTCTGAAGATTCACCGATGTTTGCACATAAAGTTCAGGTTGATGTTGTCGGTTCGCTCCCCACTTCCTGCCCGCTAGCCGCCGGGCGGGGCCGCGCTGAGGTCCAGTGCCAGTGGCCGAGAGGTTTCATGAGGCTAATGCATGCCCTTCTCATTAACGGCGCCCAGTAAACAATACATTAACGCTGGGTGGGAGTGAGTGAAAATACCGCACCACGACTCACTTGCCCGACAGCAGCTGCCTCGGCTTTCTTCAGCTTGGAGAACATCAAGGATCTCGCCCTCCACACCGGCCACCTCCTCCACCCTGACTCTTTTTTTTTTTTTTTTCCAGAATTCCTCTCCCTGAACTTTCCTCTTTTACCTTCTGACTGACCTCTCCTAACCTGCTCGCTCTCAGGCCTAATTATTCCAATTCTGTTAGTTTTTCTTATTTTCAGGATCCCGCCATTCGCCCTCGCCAGCTCCCTCGGTTAATTAATCCTACAGATGTAGGGGTCAAGAAGAAGACATCATCAGATTCCAATGCCTGGGGTCAATGTGTGACCTCCAAGGCTTTTTCTTCAACTGCATGTTTATCTCATTAGACCTGCGCTGCACTATTTGTCATGTTTGACAGACTCGCTATAAACCTGTACAAGTACTGTTTCAAGTGCAGAGCCTGTAAATGCAGAAGTATCATTTCTAGAGAAAATTTTAGACTCTTTCGGCATGCTGTCAGTGTCAAAGGACTGACAATGTTTTTACTGTCAGGGAGAAATTAATAAATACCGCACTCAACAGCAGTAAAACATGGATGTCCATTTACACTGAATTTGAAGACAAACTGACACCTCCAGCTCTCTCATCACGGAACTTTTATTTTCGGAGACAAAAAAAAAAAAAGAAATGCTCTTCTCCAAAGTTTGCCTGTCAACCTTGATAGTTATTCAGAACTCTTCGCCAGTGAAGAAATGGCAATAAAGCCGTTTTCCCTTCTTGAAAAAAGTATGTACCACCACCGCACATTAGATTAACATTGTATGTGTGTAGCTGTGCGTATGTGTGCGCGTGCATGTGAGTGTGAGTACGTGTACGAGCATGAGTTTCATTCAAATTTATGGAAATTATTTCAAATCTCGCCTATTTTCGACGTCTGTCTATACTGAAAGAGATTGTTGCAAACCTGTGATGGAAAACGACTGAAGACACAACAATCGATGCAAAATGTGTGTTTCCTCACTGACAAGGTCTATGATTCATCGACTGAGATACTATGAGATCATAATAATATCAAGGATAAAGAAGGTGGGACACCAAACAAAGACAATCTTGTACATAACAGCTCACCAGGCCTAACTCCACCACTGGGCATGGAGACTGAATGATCCCGAAGTCCGTTAAACCTCAATCAACATTCTTTTTAATTTTCCCTATGCAGTATCCTCAAGCCTCCCCCTCCCCCTCAACTAAACATTTTGCTTTTTTTTTTTTTGTTTGTTTGAATATTAGTTTTCGAAACTTTGTCCATACTCACGCGTATTTTTAATGATCTGTTAGTGGATAGATTGTTGTTATATTATTTTCTATGAACATAACTGATGGAATCAGCCCCAGCCCCTCCCCCTTCCCCCTTTTTTAGGTTTATGTACTAAAAATCAATGTTTATATGTGTGCGTGCGCCAGTGTGTTTGTGTGTCCTATAGAATCAGAATACTATGTGTTGAAAGAGGAGGGCCAGAATATCCAACAACCAGAGCATGTATGTGGATTTATTTATCTATAGCCCTGTGACGTCTCGTAAGACCGACAACCGCTCGGCAAATCCCGTCCTTTATCATAATCAGTTCGCCAACAGTTATAATCCCTGGCATCATCCCCCCCTTCAATCTCCACCGGGCCACACTCACGTCTTATCGCTTGACCACTGGTCAATACACAGCTAGCTGATATGGACCCAGAGAATGACAGTCCAGAAGGACAGATAGTTAGTTGGAACTGTAGGAGTGGTTTGTAACCATGGTGCGGAGGAAGAAATATGAAAAATAACAATCACCTGTGAATTGTAAGTTTTCCGGAATGTTTTCCACCTTGAGAGCTGCGGGTACTTTGGAGGCAAATGAGTAATACTTATAATCGGCTTGAAGTCAAGAGAGAAAACTACCGAGAAAAGTAGAGATATACGGATTTCGTATGTATGGAAAGTAGAATAAATTAAAAGAAAGAAAGAAAGAAAGAAAGAAAGAAAGAAAGAAAGAAAGAAAGAAGGTAAGAAAGAAAGACAGAAAGAAAGAAAGGGGAAGAGATAAAAAGTGGAGAAGAGTAACGGTGATGGAAGATATTAGCATAGAATGACGAAGATACAGACAGACAGCCGGATACAGACAGGCAGACAGGCTGGCGAATAGACAGGCATATAGAATAACAAGAAATAATAATAATAATAATAGAAACTGAATGCCTGTTTCGGTTTTGTCCAGAAGTAACTAAAATTCTTCAGCTGCAGTACAAAAAAGACCCTAGATTACTAGCGACGTATATTATTATTTAACCAGTTCTATACTACTGCTCCTATCACTGACCTTCAGTTTTATACAGACATCATGTCACATCTCTCCTTCCCCCCCCCTCCCCTCCTTTCCGCCCCCTTCCCTCCTTTCCTCGGAGCAAATTAAAGATATTTCATCTTATAGCAGAAGCAATATAATATATCCGTGTCCCAAAAAGTCCAACCCATTGCTTTACATATTATGGTAAGTAACCGGTAGACCATAGATAGAAAACTGAGAGTCAGGTCTGGTCAGAATAGGTGATGTGCAGTTTATTCTTAACAACCACTGCCATGGCATAGTTCTACACAAGATGGCGACTGCATGGTACATAACGTGTGACGTCACCTGAAGTGTTAGTTCTATCATACCGCTATTCTAAGCGATTATAATAATGACAATAAGCCCAAGTGTTGATCAACCCGCCCATCCCGAACACGGGCATCGGCTAGAGAGCCCAACCAGGCAGAGAGAAACCAGGGGGGGGGGGGGCTGAGGCTGGAGCAAATAAGATCGCTGAGTACTCCAAACAAATTCTGGAATTAATTTCCAGCAAATGGTGAGCACAGTCGCTCACACACACCAACACACATACAGACACACACATGTGTGCACACACACACACACACACACACTGACAGGGCGACCTTCTCCAGAGAGGAAGCCGGTGAGAACGAAAAGAAAAGTAGAGGGTGTGAGTGTGAGCAGGGCGGAACCGGCCTGAGAGAGGAATTCCCAACACTTTGATAAAACGTGGCTTTTTTGCATTCTGTTTGAATCAATTCTGTACTGATTCAAACACTACAACTTTCCACCATATTGAAAGACAACTAATGATGGCATCACTTTGATCTCAAGGGAGAGAGAGAGAGAGAGAGAGAGAGAAAGATAGAAAACAACTTTCTATTCACTGCGTAAAGAGAGACCGATACACTTATCGAAGTGTGGCAGGGTATTATGTTTTGTTTTCTGAGTTCGCCGTATTTTGATGCCAATTCGTGATATTTTTGTATAATTATACATGTGTTGGTGTGATGAAGGTAGATTGCATGTATACTGTGTTTGTTTGTTTGTGTTGAGATTTAACAGCACATCAGCACGATTACGGCTATATTGTGCATAGGGCGGTGATACCTGTACATGTCAAAAAGGTCAATCAAAGCACATAGTATATTCCCGTAGGGGCGATGGGTCTACGAGTAACAAAAGGGAATATTGAAACGTATATATATAAATTTGTTTCATCAACTGTCAATCAAGTTCCCTTCTGAAAATTTTATGAAGCTTGTCTTCTTTTCTCCAAACGGATATCTTTCTTTTCTTTTCTTTTCTTTTCTTTTTTTAGGGAAACGTCGTTTTGTCGGTGTACGCCAGAGATGAAATCTACACGGGAAGTCCTGTTGTCGTCATAGATAGGCCGATTGCTTTGATGATATAAGTTAATTATTGCTGGGTTTCACCAGTTGTAGGTCCCGGTACACCAGTGTGGCGAGGGAAATGCAGGACAGAGGCAGAATACACTCGTTTCACACTGAATCTGTCCGACCCCAAAAACCTGCATTATCCTAGGATGATATGTATTATGAGTATTCCTTTAAACTGAATATCACGTTGGTACATGTAGTCTGGAGATGTTTTGGTTCATAGTTCATAACGCCATCAGCCTATTCGTTTTTTTTTTTTTTTTTTGTTTTTTTGCAAACCTGGGAATGACAGAGGGATGGGTTCTGGGGAGGGGAAGGGAACAGAGAGAGAGAGATAGAAAGAGGGAATGAGCTGGAAGAAAGAAGAAGGACGAAAAGATGAAGATAATGAATTAAAAAAAAAAAAAACTGTCATTATAATAAATGTTCTACTTCAACTTCGTTTTCAAACTACTTCATTCATTCTTATTACCAATATTTAAGTTGAGAACTTCGACCACAACAATATCGTTTTTGATTTCGCTACAAATTTCCCTTACGTTATTTAACAAAAAACAAACAAACAAACAAACAAACAAAACAAACAAACAAATAAACAAACAAACAAACAAACAAACAGACAGACAAAAAGAAAAACAAACAAACAAACAAAAACAACAACAACAACAAAACGGTCTTTGACATAGACATTAATAGTTCAATTGAAAATGAATAGAAGTCGTTGATTTTTTTTTTTTCTAAATATATTTATATACGAGTATGTATGTACACTGGTGCCAGTAATTTTCTTTTCTGTTGCAGCAAAGACATTTGATGTTGTATTTTTGGTTGATGTAAATTCATGTACCCAGTGATTTCTCGCTTTAAACTCTCTTTCCCTCAACCCAGTTGCTTTCCCTGTAGACATCGTTATCATTCTAAGACAAACTGCCGTAACTCTGCGACTATAACAATACAAAATGTCGACATAAGAGAAGACCACGGTCCAAACTCACGTACAGAAGAGCCACCACGAGAAGTAAAGATGCAGCGTTAGCTATAGCATCCACCGGCAACAAACGGCTTCCGAGGGGCCAAAAAAATACGAGAAGGTAATTTATGAGTATCATATGTTCTTCCACTTGTTCTTATGAGTTTGACTAGCCCTCGTGCCTGCCTCTTGACTGTACTCGTCTGGGGTGGGGAGGGGAAGACAGAGAGGTATCAAAGAGATCGCAGGGGGAGGGGGATGGGAGGAAGGATACTTGCTGAGAGGACGAGCTTGACACTGAAGAATATGTATGTGCGCCTACATTTGAGTAAAGTTGCTTTCCATAACTCATTCAAAAATGACTCTTTAAAGCAAAACAGGGGCCTCTGCTGGGAAGGTCAGCACAGCAATGGAAGCGTGCATGGATGTCTAATAATGCTCGCGATAATTCTTCGAAAAATGACCTTTTTGTGGCAAAGTTCAAATGAATCCCAGAGTTTTTTTTTGTTTTTTGTTTTGTTTTGTTTATCAAAGTAAAGTAAAGTAAAGTAAGAGGACATTGGCTTGGCCATTTCAGACCGCGTCGCCGCAGTGCAGTGCCACTCAAAAAGACAATATCAATCAATAACAGTGAAATTGATCACTGCGAATTTATATAAGGCCACATTGCTCAGTAGAGCCTGATGCAGTTTAATATATTGAAGAAAGAAATAGAGAGTAAAAACTCACTCACTCACTCACTCACTCACTCACTCACTCACTCACTCACTCATTCAATCTCTCACTCACTCACTCACTCACTCACTCACTCACTCACTCACTCACTCACTCACTCACTCACTCACTCACTC
>JBCAUA010037406.1:0-12070 GCA_038406235.1 Peronia verruculata | reverse complement strand
TCACATTTACTGCTGATTTACGACTCGGGCGGCGGGCAACTAAAGGAACGCTCTGAGGCGGGTTTGAACAGCCGTGAGATGTAATAGAGAGTATTTATATAGCGCTTATTCCCATAAGTACAGTTTCTAAGCCTGTGTTTCAACAAAGATAATATGGATAATTGCCTGACTTCAGGATGGGGTAAGACTATGTTAGTCATCCAGGTGATAGTGCCACAGCTGCACTTACAGTTCTGATAAGCCAACAAGCTTATTGCAGCATCACCCGGTGAAATACCATTATATGGCAGGCCACCATATGTGGTGCTAGTGCCTGGGCTAGAGCTTCTAAATTGTCACTGAGACATGTCTACCCATCAATCATTTCATCACTTCCGAATCTCCTTCATTTATACTCATATATGGTTCTCTGGAGGATCCTATACTCTTAAGATCTCACCATTTCAACCTTGTTCTTCACATATGGTCCCCATGGTGTATAAAATGATTATTGATTTTGTCATACCTACCCTTGCTCTTAACTCACCTGTGTGTTGTGTATTATGTACATGTCTTGATTGACTGTGTTAATTATCTCCGATATGCCATTCCATAGCCTCTGGCTTCAGTTGGGAAGCCATTATGATCCTGTGACAAACATGCCAGTGAATGGGAAAGGTTTCTATGGTAAACTCTCAAGGGTGACCATTTACTCTCGTCCCTTACAATTCAGAGAAGAGGTATGAAACCATTGGTAGCAGCAGTTGTCATGAGGGTGATTTTCAAGTGATTAAATTGGGAATCAGCATTGCAAATAGATGTGTATTGTAGCAAATTTAATATTTTGTCTAAGGAGATAAATTGGAAGAACTGACTTTTTATTCATTTTGCTGAAGTTTTAGACCTGAAAAAATGATATATGGATTGAAATCCATGAAAAACATTTGCGGATATTTTATATGTTTTCTTCAATTTGATTCTCTCTCAAATTTATTTCTCTTCAACTTTACTTTATCTTTTAACCCTTATTCATATATGTCATGAGGAATGAACATTTTGAGTTCAATAATGTCCACAACGTGAAGAGGAGATACATGGGAAGGCTCATATTTGCTGCTTTGATTGGTCTTACTTAGACATTTTTCAGTCTAATGAATCATACAAGATGATTACCAAATGTTATGCAGATATCAGAAATGTACTTTTCCACCAATTGTAAGGAATGTTTTTATGTATTGACCTGTCATGATATCAGAATAAAACTTACTCAAAACAGAATGGATTCATTTGAAGACACAATAATGTGTGTGATAAAGAAATTAGATGTGAAATCTGAAATGTGCTTTCTTCTGAAAGACAAAGCAAAAAGCCTTTTGATACCCTTGAGAATCATAGTTTATAAAATTTTTGTCATTTTCAATCAATTTGGTAGGCAAAACAGAAGAGGTGAGTGATCTGTAATGTACCACTTTTTCTTTTGGCTGACATAGGTGACAGAAGTGGGGAATGAAAATGTCAATGCATTGTTCCCTGATTCCACACTGAGATGGAGCTCTGAATTGTGGTACACCCAAGGTGTCAGGAGGTTAGTTCCTTCAGAGGCAGACAACAGCTGTCCATTTGGTTACACGAACTATCCCACCTGTGATCAGTTCCTTCCAGGTATTTTGATTTCAAATTCTTGTATATCAGATATGATAATTTAGGGAGATCTTACTTAAGCATCACTTTACTGTACACAGATTTGATGTCAAAAGCTCTTAAGAATTTGCTGTTCAATTATTTTTCTACATGTAGAATAATGCTTGAATCACATGGAGGGAAACAATAAGATTTGCCTTACAACTCATTTGTACTTACTTTCAAATTGGTATTTTCTGTAATTAGCATTTTCTGAGCCTTTAGGATGTCTATAATTTTTCTTGTAAAACTTTAGTCCTGATTATGGAATAATGGAGATAAACAATATGGTTCATGAAGCTCATAAAAATAGTTGACTGTGAATGGAATTCTTGAACAGATTAGTGCAGAGAAATATTTTGAATATTAGGGAGTTTGACCAATGAATGATATAATTCGAGATGAGATTCAAGACCACAAATAAATCAGACATGGATGTTTGCTGTCAGAAATTCTGTACTCAGGTACATCAAAAGTATCGTAAAATGCAAGCTGTCTTTTCATAAGGGAGAAGAAAATAACTCTTAAGAAGATACATGTAGTGCATTTGCAGACAGAGCACAGATGTTATAACAGGGCTTCATTTCTAGCCTGATTGTGGAAAAATTTGTTCCAGTGAGCAGGTGTGTCAGAAGGATCAGTGCCACAAGATAGCTCTGTTTATCAAATGCTATATCAAAAAAGAAATTTTTTGAGGTAGATGCAATTTTTCTCAACAATTTGGATGTGTATTCTTGATTATTATAGATGCAATGCTAAGATGATGAAATTAACTCACTGGAGATGTTTCCCACAACACTTGTGAGATCGACTTTACAATTTTTGTTCACTGACCCATTTCATGTCAAAGCCACGAGAACAGTCTCTTACCATAGAGTCACCATTTTTTTACATTTTGTACCGAGTTTGGCTGAAGTAGGTCTGCAACTCTTTTAGAGATTTTGAAGAACAATGAAAGTCACTTCAAAGTGAATGTGTGGACACTAAACAGCTCATGTTTGTTGATCTACTGAACACAATGTCGAGTAGAGAAAGGCAAGAATGTGAAAATTTACTCTTTTTTTTTTCACTTTCGAACACTACACAGATTTACTCACACACAGAATGCATAAACTTGTTTTTCTTTTTTTCTTTGTTTGGTTTCAGATGATTAATTTGACATCAGGTATATTTTCCCAAAATTCTGGGGAAATGCAAAATTTGTCTCATTTTTAAAAAATTAAAAAAAAAAAACTATGTAACGTAGTCAGTTTCTGTTTTCTGTATCATACTGGGCTGCTTGAGTATTGTTATATGTGTTAGAATGGTAGATATGGGACCATAAAAGTGCATTTTTTACATTTTTTTTAAATACCCCTGAAAACTGCAGTTTTCAGCATATGTGAACCCAAAAAAGTTCATTCTTCAGTTCAGGGAATTAAACTGAAAAAGATACATAGTACTAGCTGAAATTATGTTGCAGACCATCATTAAGCCACTTATTCAAAGAATGAGAACTATAGGGAATGAAATATTTGATGACACCCAGTACCCTATGTATAAGGCAAAAGAAACAAAGGAAAATAGAGTGAAAAATTATTATTTCACAGTGTATGGTCAAAGCAGAAAGGGTGACAAGCATGTAGAAAGCAACAGCAGAGTGAAATATTAGGAACTAGCAAGGTCTCCCGTTCTACGAACGGGGGATATAGATAAAAATGGTAAACTGACATTGACCATTGTCTGTGAAAAATGGTAAAATATAAGACTTATCTATCTCTGATCTTTGCACTGCCTATATCTAGAATCTAGATTCTACCTGCTGAGAATCTAAATCTTATCTTGCATGCTTCTTAGGGAGCTGAAAACATATGTGGCTGTTTCCTTTCGGCCCGCTGGGACAGTAATTGATTGTGAAGTGCTTACAGCTGGTATTGTGCAGGAATGAATGACATATTTTATTGCTCATTATTTTCATTATATATCATAGTATTTCTTCTCCAAAATAAGTGATATTTTGGGCTGCTGGTCTTTTGCAACTTAATGCGCAATGTTATCTCTTTCAGGCAAGAACACAATAATGGTCATAAACTGTACTGAAGATGTTTTAGAATTCAGCATGGACCGTTTGACTAAGGTTGAGTGGGAGGCACCTACATTCAGTGGCCAGCATGATAATCCGATATCTTCTGTGACATCAGGTATCTTCACTGATATACAACCTGTATGCTTGTTGAGTTTATTTCATGGATGATGAAAATAAAGTATCATCTTACCTATCATCATCTTGTTATTACTAACACATTGGTTAGCCGGCAATATTGCAATTTTTTGCTGTGTTTTGTGTATTACAATTCACATCCTTAGATACATTGAGTCTAAGGAAATTTAGGATTTTATATCCTGGTGATTGCTATTGTTCAAAACAAGAGTTGTTTCTTTTATTACTTCAGTAATAGCTAGATAAGTATGTATTTTTGTCCTTTTTGGGGGGGGGGGGGGTGAAAGGGGGAGGGGGTGTCATTTTTGCAGTTATGCTAATATATCATCAGATAAGAAGTTAAGTGTCTGCACTGATGCTGCAAATTACAAATGCTCACCTTATTGATTTGAGACTTTCTTCATTAATTTGTTTTCTTGCACAGGGGATATATTTGTGTGGGGCAAATATCATGCCATTGTCGAAGCTTCCAACAGTGATGGTAACAAGGCGCTCTGTCTTTTCAATATTTATGTCCAAAGTAAGTTCACTGTTTTTGACTGGATTTTGTTCATTTCATAACCTGCAATGTTTATTTTATGAATATAGCTTTAGGTGGTATTATTAATGAAATCAGTATCTCAGACATCTGTTTGTTTGTTTGAGTAATTAACTTGCCTTCACTCACCTCATCATTTGAACATTTTCAGCTTCAAGTTGATGAGGCATGACGTATTCACTATTTATTTTGACAAATTCAGAATATTTCTTTTAATTTTTGAATTTTTTAATTTATCGGTAATAGTAATTTCATTTTAAATCTAAAAACCATCATGAATTATGAACTGACATTAATTTATTTACTTTATACAATCAAATTGTGGGTGGATGTTAGTCCATTCACGGATTCTCCATGAGTTCATATGTTATGCGACATATAACTTGAGAGAAAGAGTCACCACTTATCAATAGATGAAAAATGAACGAGAGTATGCTGAAATATTCTACTGATGTATATTGCTTTGTCCTACATAAGAAAGGGGATCAAGAAAATATGCATTATTACTCTAGAAACATAATGTGTGCATAACAGACTACGAAGAATACCCATTATCTCTTTGAGTGTTATGTATGACTAAATATATAAACATTGTTACTCTGAAAGTAGCCCACATAAACTAAATGATTGTTTTAGTAATTGTCTATATGAGACAAAGAAAATACTTGTTTGTATCCTGTTCTGTGACTTACAAGAATAAGAAAATACCATTGTCACTCAAAATTTCACTGCCAAGACAAATAACATATAAATTTGTACAACATATGTATGCATAGACTGAGGAAATATTTGTTGTCACTCAAAATGTATTTGAGAGACCAAAATATATTGCTCATTATTATCTGCACTGTCCTTATTGGGCATAAAATGTCAAGAAAATACCATTTATCTCTAGATCTACAAATGGGATTACATTCTTTCCTCTTCTTAGTATTCATAGACCATTGTGAAAAAGTTTGTTCTTTGCTTGGATTATTCGTTCACGAGACTTGAAGGAAAACCTGTGTCATTAGTTCTTTTATGTATTCTTTTTACAACAGATGACCAATGCACCAATCCAGCCAAACCACCCAGGGCTGAAGAACTGCAGTGTTCACCTGACATTTATGAAAAATACAAGCAGTGCGCCCTCATTTGTGAACCCAACTATGCTCCATCTATTCCTGGCCCTGTCATTCACACATGTGGACCAGTGGGAAACTGGGATCCTGAGAGCCCATTTTTACCCTACAGAATAACACCTTGTGGAAGTATGTACAATATAGACTGCTTGGCTAGCCATATTACCCCCACTTTAACAGAAATAAGGGATATTGAAGAAGCATATCATAGGTGGAAAATTACAAGTTTGACATTTTTATTTGAAAGAGGTACATAAAAATGTCTCATTCATAATATAATGAAAATTTCTCCTTTAAAGTTTCCATTGTTTTTTTTTCTTTACAATGATCATTCAGCATCTTTGAAATCTGGCAGGTGAAAGGTAATCCCCATTATATTGACAAGAAGTCAGTTTTCTATACTATAAATCTGCAACCGAGCCCGTAAAAAGCTTATGGACTTGAAAACTACTAAATGTATCCATATGAAATTTAGCACTCAACATTGTTGCATAAAGATATATGTTAATATACTTACATAAAGCCAAAAAAAGCTTACTATGTTTTACATTATTCCAAAAAGGCAGTAATATTTGAATTGTAAATTCGCAAGAATGTTTGATCTGAATTGTACATTCGATAGAATGACACATTGAGGACACTGAACACATTTTCTTTGAGTAATATTCAGTTTATTCATCCAAAATAAATAGTGAGGTGCACATGCTTGCCATATACTTTGAGTCAGAGGGGACCGATATTTGAGCGATATTTAAAAACATCTCCCATGAAGGCCATGGGTTCTCTTCTAGTAAATTTATGTGTCCTTAACATATATCCCTGTTAATTCAACGACTAATATATTTTTACATTTTTTAAAATGTATTTTTTAATGTAAATCTGTTAGTTGACTAATCGACTGATTAATTAGAGGAAGGGCAAGATCAAGGCATAACATGATTGTGCCCTTATCACTAACAAAGAGGACAACTTACCTAATTCTAAAGTAAAGTCTCCTCCTTGTTTATCTGGATGGTAATAAAAGTGAGGACAGTGAGTACAAATTTGGCTTTATTTGTTCACTTTTACACTCTGTCCGCTCAATTAATTGTTTTAAAAAGGAGTTGTGTTTCATATTCGGCACTTTTTCAAAATGATAGTTTTTTGGGGTTTTTTTCCCTTTGTATGTTTTTGTTTGTCTGTTGCATGTTTTTTTTTCACACTTGAATGGTTATTAACTTTGAGGATTTCAGGCGCTTAACTAATATTTGAATGTGAGGTCAGTTTTTAGAAACTCTAAATGTAATTATGGTATCATTTGGAATATAATCAGTTTGGTTCAGAATATCTTACTTGAACTTAAAGACAGCACTGGTGTACAGATTTTCTTTTGAACCTTATGAAATTATTATTTGCAAATTATCTTTTCTTTTCATAAACGTTTTTCAAAATTTCAATTTCTCAAAATCATCACTGTTTGTGAAATTATGAATAACCGAACCTCTTACTTCATTTTGCATGATCTGGCTCTACAATGAAGTCTGAAGTGTAATTACAGCCATTTTAAATTTGAATGATAATTCCTTTAATTTCAGTAATCACACAGCCTGGGCAACAACTCATCATCAACATTCGTTATGTCGTTGTTTCAAGTGAATGTAGTTTAGTGAGGGATACATTGCTCAACCAACTTCCTCTGACACAGGTAAACTCTTGTATATAATTAGATTGAGACTGCAGCTTAGATTGAGACTCATTGATCCTGATAATTGCATTTGAATGTATATGCAGGTAAATGTCCTAGTAAAGTGTTACATTGCTTTATATTATTATACAAAGGTGAAGAGTTTAACACAAGCCATAATTTAATGAGTTATTACTAATTGTCTGTGTTCACATTGCATGAACCCTGTTTTCTTCTGTATATCTTGAATGTAGACTGAAGATTTATGAAGAAGTAAAGTAACCAGGTTACAGAAGAGTGAGGTATGGGATACCACTTCTGTACAAAGCTGTAAAGAAAATGAGGTACCATTGAAAACGCTATTTTTTGCAAGAGTGGAAAAATGAGTCAGATAGCAGCCTATAGTTGGTAAAGTAATGGAGATGAAGCAATCAAGGAATATACTCTATTTATAAACAGAACATCAAGGAAGGCTCACATTGAATTATACTATATATTTCTTAACCATATAATCGACAGCAGATGTTATAAGTCAATCAAACAATTCCATGAGAGTTTTGGCTGACTTTGATGTGCAGATTGAAGGAAAGGTTAGATTCTCAGTAAGGGTAACAGCAAAAGCATTGGTTTGGGCAAGACCTGTTGATCAACTGAAAGGGCAGAAGTGATATAAATCTATATCTTTGAAGATGTTTTGAAACTGAGAAATAAAACAAAAAATGTTTATAAATCTGTGGAAAATTTTTTAATTAATAATGCAGGTCTACTCAAAACCATGAATTGGGATATCAAAAATGTTAATTTTTTGTCAGTGTTTCTCCACTAATTCATTTCTTCTCAATAAATATGATATTCAATCATTCTGGATGTTATTATGTTTAACTGATATTTGACTGCAGGTTGCACTAAATGGTATTTGGAATCGTGTGTGTACCACTGCCAACTGCAGTGACACAGTGATAGAAGTCGTGTGTTTATCAGCTCGTCGTAAGCGACAAACTACTGGGAATACTCTTACCCTGGCTGTTACTCTCACTCTCAATGACATTGAGTGAGTCACTTTTTTTTTACTTCTTCTCAATCCAATACATTCTGGACCCTGGTAACTGGTCTGAAAAAAAATATTTATATATTCATAATTTAACTATAATGAACTCTTACTCAGTGACAAGATAGATCATGCTACAGTTCAGTTATCTAGCATACAATGACAGTAACAGTTACTGCTTTTGAAAGTGTGTTGTTGTTGTTGTTGTTGTTGTTGTTGTTGTTGTTGTTGTTGTTGTTGTTGTTGTTGTTGTTGTTGTTGTTGTTGTCAGAGGATTAGTATTTCTGGAGTTTTTTTTTTTTTTTGTTCCCTCAAAGAACTGGCACAACATATTCATTAAAAGACTGATGGAGCACAATGTGAAAATTTAATGTCAAACTCAAAACTATTGTTCTTGTGAATAATATGCATCCTTTATGAGGACAAAACAAGGAATACCCTCAGATATGGGGAATTCTCAGGCCATCACTGCAAATCATATTTGAAGGAGTTCTATGCTGTAATACAAACCTAATGTAATTTGACAAAATGCCTTTTTTCATTTTGGCACCAAAATTTGTTATTGCATTATTGGGTTCTCATCAACATTCCTCATCTTATGAACTTATCAGGTTTTGAGAAAGCACAACCAAGTTTGAATTATTTAAAGAAAACGATTTTCATAATGCCATCAGAGTTGGCCTTTGTTTTGAGACCTCAGTATACACTTATCTAGAGATAATTTTACCACTTCATCCCATGAGTGACTCTGCTCCTTAATGTCATTGTCCATGGCTTTTACTGCAGCTAACAGATAGGTTAGCAATACTGTTAGGATTAAGTTTGACAGTGCAGAAACTTGGTCTCTGCAGAGAACTGAAATTTCGATACCTGCTGGTCTATAACAACTTCTGACGCCATTGTTAAAGTTTGGAATTAGTGTTGAGATTGAGCTAGATTTGAAAAATCTTTGCTTCTGCCTGAGAAGCAAAATGTGAATTTCTCTCTATATATAATGGCACTAATAGTGCCCCTGTGCATAGCTGCTGTTCATTCAGCATCATACAGAATAACTGATTTTAATTCTGAAATTGTTATTGAAACTAATAATTGGACTGAAAGCAAATTTCATAACAGGATGTAATCAGAGTATGAATTTGAATCATGGATATGTGTAATAATTCTTTAATTTTACCCTTTATATGAGGAATGGCTTTACAAACTATTCCTGTCTTTCGTTTTCACAAGTTTTGTATTATTGTGCTTCTCCATAATTTCTGTATGTTTGAAACTTTTTCCTAGTGTCATATTTCTTGAGCAATGGTGAAGATTTTTATCCATTACTCCCATTTTGATCCATTATTCCCTTTGCATTTTCTTTTCAGGCTTTGATTTCTCTGTTTGTTTTATCAGCTCAGTAGAGACTGTATGGTGCATTTTTTTTTTCTCAGTGAAACTGTCATAAATAGAGATAACGGGATAGTTGTGAGGACAGAAGATCTTTACCGGGATGTCATTTTGACAACAGATGGTCCTTTTGATTACACAGTAAGTGAATATGCCTAACAGTAAATAAAGAATTAACCAGTTTATTTTAGCAAGTATTGTTTTGGTTTTTCCTGAAGAGAAAAGGAAAGGGTAATGTTTTATTTTGATGTACAGTAAACCGATTTGAATAAGTAATTTCATGGAAGGTATTTGGCACATTTTGTTTTAAGGAAAGGACTGTCAAATGTATTTATGCTATATTATAAAAAAAAGCTCTTGTCGAAATATTTAAATGAATAATTATGTAATCAAATTCAGTTATTCATAAAATAATCTTATCTTCATAATGGAAAAGATATGTTCTGGGGGACGCAGTGGCTCAATGGGTATGGCATCTGCTCATGGAGCGGCTGGGATCAACTCGTGGGTTCTGCATCGGGGGGGGATGACAGAACACGAAGATCGAAAAACCACTTTTTTTTCAGTGACTCAATGGTCCCTGGCTTCCTGTGGGTAGAGAAGCCTGACATCTAGCCTTCTCAGATAAGGGCGAATATATTTTGGAGGTCCCGTGTGTACGTTATGCACATTAAAGAACCCTTTGGCAGTTCAAAATTGATGGAAGAATAGGCCTGAGTGCCACTGTCCGGGCAAAATTTCCAAATTCCAGATTTCTACCCACAAAAATTCTCAGCAAAAATTGACAACTTCTAAAAAGCCAAGATAATCCTATCTCTTAGGATTGAAAGGCTTAAGAAAAATAAAACTAGAGATATGTTCTATTTTTATGTGAAAGAAATCAGATAAACACATAAACAGGCAAAAACTTTTGTGGTCTTCATGCAATCAAGATGCCAAACTTTTTTGTCATACAGCTTTAAAAATTCCTTGCAATGTATCTTCAAACATTTGAGCTCATATGTATTTGGCAAAGTTTGAGTCTTATCCACGTGTTGAATACACGCATGCATCAGTTTCAACTCATTATGCTGCAGTGTTCTGTTTCCTGAACATCCCAGTATTAGTTATCACTGCAAACTATTTAATAGCCACATCTTCATTACTCAGATCAGAAAAATAATGCTCATTGTAAGTTTAGTGTTTTAATGGAAACATTTTTTTTTTCATACACTTTCAAGGCCACTGTGGTAGGTCTTGCTCCTGTGCTTGAGAGCATCACCACTGCAGCTCAGTGTCCTGCCCCTAAAGTTCTTATCCTAAATGAATGTGGTAAGTAGGTACATGTGTCTAATCTTATACATTTTTAACTGACAGATTATTTTTTGATGGATGGCAAGAAAGACTGTGGTGTTAGGTGCTGTAATACATGTTTATGCTGTTAAATACCTTGAACTATAAGGTGGATGATTTTTAATTTTGTTTGGTTTTTTTTTTTTTAAAATTATCTCATTCATATAAGATCATTATGAATTTATATGCCAATGGCTGCATTTACAATAGCAGGCAATGCCCTGTCCAAAATATTAAGACAACTCTATTTGAAAATCTAGTTTGTAAGCGAATAAACATGTTGTTTTCATCCAACTGAGGCAAAAAAAAAAAAAAAAGAGAAAATCTCAATGCTTCTTTTGTGCTTCTATTTACACATATATAACTGTGTCATTAAATAAATAGGATTGTATATTTACAATCCAGCATGAACTTACTGGGATTGAAAATTGTATTAGAGATTTCCATAATTTGAGATTTCCTTGACAGCAGCTTTTTACAAAGGACTGCTAGGGGGGCTGAAGTCTCTTTAGCATCAATATGTATATTATTGTGTATACTGTTTGGTCAATAATAAAGGATGTTGTCAATTTCAGTTGACTGTGGACCAGGAACCTTTTACAATGCCAGTGTCAAGGAATGCCAGTTCTGCCCCATTGGTAGTTTTCAACCACTGCCTGCCCAAACAACTTGCACCCCTTGTCCATCTGGAACCACCACTGAACAGCAAGGGACAAATGACATGTGCAAGAGTATGTCAGATGCATAATTGTACTGTCCAGGATTGAATGTCAAAATAAATAAATGCAGTATATTGAATGTCAAAATAAATAAATGCAGTATATTGAATTGCACAATCACTGTCTGACTAATGTAGTGAAATTACTCTCATACAAAAGCTAGCATCAGTGTGAGACAATGTCATACTTATGACACAACTTCACCATTGAAAGTCCACTTGTCAGCCAATTACAGGTTTTCAGAGAGTCATCACCTTTGTGGAGTGTGCTATATGTTGGACTGTGCTACAGTGCCATTATCTTTATACTGTATTCTATGTTGAGTTTTGTTTTTTCTCTATTTGAGGCTCAATGTAATTAAAAGTGAAATGAGTTGAAGATGAGAGTGTCATATATCAATTAAA
>JBCAUA010037395.1:0-12071 GCA_038406235.1 Peronia verruculata | reverse complement strand
CTATCTATCTATCTATCTATCTATCTATCTATCTATCTATCTATCTATCTATCTATCTAATCTATCTATCTATCTATTTGTCTGTCTGTTTGTCTGTCTGCCTGTCTGCCTGCTCCCTGTCCGTCTGTCTGAATCGTTCTTTCTTTCTCTCATTCTTTCTGTTACTTTCTTCTCTGTCTGTGCATGTTTGTTTGTCTGTCTGTTTGTCTGTCTGTCTATCTTTCTTGGTGCCTATCTACCCGACTGCCCATCAGTTGTTCTGTCTGTCAGGATGGGTACGGGTCTGTCTGACTTTCTTGATGATAGAGAGAGAGAGAGAGAGAGAGAGAGAGAAGGAAAGAAAAGAAAGACAGGACTATATCGAGACTATAAGAAGGAATGAAGTGCTACCCAAAAATGAGAGGGGGACAGTAGAACTGATATGATATGAAGATAATTGCTTGAAAAATGTCAGGCTGGCTCCCACGGGATCATCTCGTTCAGCAGTTATCCTATAAGGTTAATCAGAGGTCATCGTATCTGAATGAGGTCAAACCATCATTGAAGCAGCAAATATGTTGGGAGGAGAGGGCTGGATTTTCATAAGGGGGGGGGGGATGGAGTGGGGAGTACAAAACACATTATCCAAACAATGAGAAACAAAACATGCTTTGTTTACAAAACTGTACTCAAAACACAAACAAATAAACAAAAGGAAATTTTTCAATGTACCGAGAAACCCACGAGTTTTTTCGGCTTTCTCTTAGCAGTTGCTATAAATGTGAAATCTGTGAGCTGAAAGACAGCAAAAAATGTGTCGTAAGAAAGGAAGAATTTTGCGATAATATAAATAGTAACAACGATAACAGGTTTTGTACCAACAATAGTAAGAGTAACAATAGCTAGAGTAACAACGACAACCGCATCGCCAACAGTATCGACATCATCAACAGTATCGACATCATCAACAGTATCGACATCAACAGTATTGACATCATCAACAGTATCGACATCATCAACAGTATCGACATCATCAACAGTATCGACATCATCAACAGTATCGACATTGTCAACACTAATAACAACAATATAACAACTCCAGCTATAACAACAACAACATTAGTAACAACAACAAAAGCAACAGCAGCAGCAGCAACAACAACAATAATGACAACAACAATAGTAACAACAACAATGATAACAGCAACAATATCGACAACAACAGTAACAACAACAACAATAATAACAGCAACAACAACTATAGTAACAGCAACAACTATAGTAACAACAACAACAATAGTAACAACAACACCACCAACAACAACAACAACGACGACGACAACAACAAGTGCAGTAATAGCACTGACACCAACAACAATTATTGAGCTGGTCGTGACTGATTATGTGTGTTTTTCAATACGTGAGTATATCAGTTCTGGCCTGGCTTGGTAAAGGTCTTTGTCACGTACCATCACTGCTCCACGTGGTCCATCCATCCGCCCATCCGTTATCCGTCCTTCCGTCCATCAGTCCATCCATTTATGCGTCCATCCATCCATTTATCCATCCGTCCTTCCATCTATTCATCGATCTATCAGTACACCAATTTATCCATGCCATCAATCTAGCCATCTTTCATCCATCCTTCTTTTTATCCATCCATCCTTCCATCTATCCATCCATCAACACGCCAATTATATATCCAGCCATCCCTCCGTCCATCCAAGCATCCATCTTTTTATCCATCCATCCTTTCATTTATCCATATTATATCCATCTTTTTATCCATCCATCCTTCCATTTATCCATCCATCAATACGCCAATTGTCTATCCATCCATCCATTCACTCCTCCATCCTTCCACTCATCCATCCATCCATCCATCAATCCATCCATCCATCCATCCATTTGCCTATCGATCTGCTCTTTTTCTCAGTTTCTGTCAGTCTGTCTGTCTGTCAGTCTGTCTCGGGTATCCACCCCGCTATCTTCATTTACGCTGCATTGTCTGCCTGTCTGAGATGTTCCATCTATTACCTGTGCCAGGCGGTAACACCTGCTGTTATCTGCCGATGTCCACGTTCATAAGGCGAATGAACTCACAGAATGTGTCTGATTAAGTCTTCGGAAAAAAGGGAACCCTTGGCTCTTTTTCTTCTATAGAGGGACGCGCTGATCTTTGATCTTACCTCTCATGTAAGAATTTTGTTTTAGATTTCTGATTGATTTGTTTCAGGTCCCAAACTTTTTTTTCTTTTTCTTTTGCCTTTCTTTCTTTCTTTCTTTCTTTCGTTCTTTCTTTCTTTTTTTTCTTTCGTTCTTTCTTTCTTTCTTTTCTTTTTCTTTCTTTCTTTCTTTCCTTTCTTTCTTTCTTTTTCTTACTTTTCTTTCCTTGTTTTGTATTCTTTCTATATGTATTTTTCAGCATTTCAGAAAATCGCCACATATCAAGGACATTTTGTTATAATTCCTGATTTTGGATTCCAGGCTGCGAATTTCGTTTGAATTTTGTTTTTGTTATTATTTGAATTTACAAACGCAGTATAGCAGTTTTATTCATTTCATTCTTAACCTTTGGATAGACTAATCTGTTTTGTTAACAAGATGCTGTCTGTCTGTCTGTCTGTCTCTGACTGTCGTCTGTCTGTCTGTCTGTCTGTCTGTCTATCTGCATATCTGTCTGTCTGTCTGTCTGTCCGGTCATCAGACGAACTCATTTTCCATCGTGTTTGTTAATCTTTGTCAGTCAGTTTGTCTGTCTGTCTGTCCGTCCATTTTGTCTCTCAAGCCGCTACCAGTCTGTCTGTCTATTTGTCTGTATGTATATCAGTCCTTTAGATTCTCTCTCCTTCCATCTGTCTGCCCGTTTGTCAATCAGTCAGTCCGTCTGTCTCTTGTCTGTCTGTTTGTCTGTCTAAAACTTGCTGGCCTGTCTATGCCCCCGTCTTGTCGCCTGGGTGGTCGCTGGTCAAGCAAGCTCTGTCCGGCATTGTCCAGTGAGGTGTAAAGTTGTGTAAAAATGCCTTGACCCTTTACAGTGAGGTGACGATTTTATTTTCTGGAATAATCACGGCATAGCTAACTACACACACATATCTGAGCTCAGTCCCTGTTAACGGTGGTTGAGATGGCGTGTGCAGATTTAGCCATGATAGATATCAGGTCTATCGAGCACATAGAAATACGGGTCTTTATGGGGGCGAGGGGCGTATTTCGATGCCGGGGCTGTGTTTGTGTGTTTGTGAGGATGGTGACTTTTTTGCAGCATTATAATTTTGGGAGGCGAGGAAGGTGAGATAGAGTAATAACAAAGAAACAAACAAACAAAAAAAAAGCTGGGGGGGGGGGGATAGCAGAAATCTGTGCTCCCTTCTTCCATTCGTTCATTCATCCACCCATTCATTCGTTTATCCATCCATCCATTCATCCACCCATTCATTCGTTTATCCATCCATCCATTCATTCGTCTGTCCACCCATCCGTCCGCCTTTCCGTTCATCCGTCCGTTCCATCCATCCATCCATCCATCCATCTCCATCCATTCATTCATCCATCCATCCATCCCCATCCATTCATTCATCCATCCATCAATCCCCATCCATCCTTCTCTCCATCCCCATCCCCATCCATCCATTCATTCATTCATTCATCCATCCATTCATTCATTCATTCATTTATTCATCCATCTATATCTGTCGTACCATCCAGCCATCCATATCCACCCAACTACCCATTTCTTCATCCGTCCATATTCCATTGATCAATTCATTTATATCATTCAGTCTGTCTGTCTGTCTGTCTGTCTGTCTGTTGGTGACCTATCCGTTCTTCTCTCTGTCTGTGTTTCTGCCAGTTTGTCTGCGTGTCTGTCTGTCTATCCCTCCCTAATCCCACCCTACCCTCTAGCCCAGTGCTGGAGAAGCAGACCCACAAATCACTGTCCAGTCAAGGATTGAATGACCAGTAGTGACCACGCTCCGAGGTCTAGAGTGGCGGCAAGGCCCTGAGCGTTTGATGTGGCACCTCGGTCCTAAGTTTCGGCACTGGGACCGTAAAAATTGCTAGCAAACACAGAGTAGGGAGAGAAGGAGGCGGACTGGTCATTTCACGGGGTGAAGAAGTTTAGAGGGAAGGGGGGGGGGGGAGATGAATGAAAGAGCCAAGAGCCAGCACCCGTGAAGATTATTTGTTTTAGAAAATATGGGCCTAGTGTTGGACTAGTGGTCCCTTTATAACTCAGGCAAATGTGGGTCTGGGAAGTCTAGAGAGTCTAAGGGAAGAGTTTGTCTAAGATCTGATTCCGCCAGAAGAGTTGGGATGGTTTGAGTGTTTGTCTGTCTGAAAAGTTTTGATGTATATTAGCAGGAATGATAGAAGGACTGAGGAGTGAACGAGAAAAGATGATGTGAGGTAGATTGTACTTGCTTACAGAAGAAAATACCTGTTTATGGTTGCTGAGGTATAGGATGTATATAGCATTCAAGCACTCACAGACAAACAAACAAACAAACAAACAAAGACAAATGTGCTGCATCCTAACGTAAAGTTATCTGACTACATTTACATGATTTACTTGTGCTAGGTAAGGGGTCTACAAAGCCTGCTTTGAAACCGATAGGTCAGTTGGCCCCTTTAGAGTTAAAGTTTGTTTTTGTTGTTCTTTCGGGGCTGCTCTACTTTGAAGACCAGACATTCCGGGTGTCAGTGTTTGACGTGGTCTCGCTCTGGTAAGGTGACCTAAATCGACCAGACTGGATTTTTACCGACCAAATCGCCCGGTTATAGTCATGGTCGTAGTAATGTACCCAACTCAGGAAAAAAAAAAGTATCTTGTTTTTAATTCTTCCATCACATTTCCGGGGGGAAAAAACTGACCTTTTTTTTCTCCCTTAAATACCTGAATTGGCAGCTGTTACTTGAAACAGGCCAGATGGATTTAAATTTAACAGCATTTTCTGGTATTTCAAAATGTCGAAAGGTTAAATGAGCATAAGTGACACGCGAAATGGATATTCTATTTCTGAACAACGTGACGGAATGAAGACAGTTTGGAGTCCATTTTTCATCTCCATGGTAAACAAAACCACACATTTCGCCCAGATATTCATCATACCTTGTTGTTGTTGTTGTTGTTTTATTTTCCTCGGGACTCTGCTCCTAAATGTGTTCGATACCTTATTATTATAATATGGCATTTGTAAGGATGAGACTGTAGTCGAAGTAGTCCCAGCGGTGTATTTTTGCCATGTGATCTTTGTATCGTAAATATACTTTCTAGGGAACTTGAAAACACTCATGAACTCACTTTAACTTTTACCCTAAACCTGACTAGATCTAACCCTAATCCTGATCCCCCTAGACCTGGTATACAACTTCTCTATTCTGGGATCTCGAGGCTTGAGTTCAGATGGAATTAAATGTCCTAAAATAAAATCAAACACTGCAGTCTGATTGGTCGAAAAGTAAACCTAGTCGCAATACATCACTGAGTCTTTGTTGATCACTTGGTCAACGCCATTTATAGATTGTCTTAAGTTTGGGTAATTACTATAGGTCGTTCACTTATGGCGTTTCCCTTCCGCGTCCGCCCACCAAAAATTCCCACCCAAACACGGAAGTAACACGAACGTGGAAAAGGATCTATACCTGTTTTATAGCGGCATAGCATCAGTGTGCACAGTGCTGAAAACAAAACTAGAAAGTGAGAAAAAGGTCCATGCACTACATTGGTTTGCACTTAAGCGATTGTCGGTTTAAGGATTTGCTTGAAAATGAAAGACATTCAGAATGGTTGCCACTGACGGTCCTTGGGGAATCTTTTCATATGTGAGGCAGCGTGCACGTCTTTCAAGCACTTTCTTGCACTGCTGCGGCTCATCCATTAGAAACGTCCTGTCTGTTTCTTTGTTTGTTTGTTTGTTTGTTTGTATCTTTACTTTAAGATTATTCCAATGGCTCAAAATGTACCTTAACTTAGCAGTTTTCATAGACTCAAAAATAATAAACGTTTGACGTTTTTCAGTGGTAAACAGCTATTTGGAAAAGCAATAGATAAAACAAAAATAAAACAAAAAAAACAAAACAAACAAACAAATAAAAACAAAGAAAGAAAGAGAAAGAAAGAAAGAAAGAAAGAAAGAAAGAAAGAAATGTTCGTTGCATTAACAAAAAGAACTATATCATCCAGCTGACAGCCACCGTTTCCGCCTAATGAGATTTGCGGTAAATTGTCAGACCTAAGAAATTTAAAATATCTTCTGGAACTTCTAGTGGTTTAATTTTGGCTGTCAAAGTGGCTCTGAGAATTTGTGTTTCTTTTGAAAGATTTCCGGCTGTTTTTTTGTGTGCGGGAACAGGTGTGCAGGAAGTGAAAGTAAGATAGTTTTGTTTCACTGATGACGATATCAACAGGTAGAGAGAGCGGGAAAAAGAAAGAGAGAAAAATGAAGGAGAAAACATGTCGTTAAATGCTCATAGCTGGGACGGTTGGTGCCTATGTCCCGTAGTCTCTTCCCTTGTTTCTCTTCTCTCTCTCCTCCCCATCTCTTTTCTCATGGTCTACACGTGTCACGTGATCTTAGATCCGTTCTTTCACATCTATCCTCTGCAGTTATCCATCATGTACAGCATCTATCCATCTGCGCATCCATCCGTCTATCTATTCATCTATCCATCCATCTATACACCATCATCTATCCATTGATCCATTGATCTGTTGATCCACCCATCCATCCATCCGTTCATTTATTGATCCATTGATCCACCCATCCATCCATCCATCCATCCGTTCATCCATTGATCCATTGATCCATCCATCCATCCATCCATCCATCCATTTTTTTAGTCTGTCTATTGATCCTCCCTCTGTTTTTCCCTCTGTTTAGGTGTGAGGGTCTGTCTGTTTTCCAGTCTGTTTCAGTTTATCTGTCCATCTCCCTGTCTGTCTGTCTGTTTGTCTGTTTTACTCTTTCCTTCATCTTGTAGTCACTTCTGGCATAATTTCTGTCCGTCTGTGTGCCATGAGCCGTGCAAGCTATGGTAGAAAAGTAGTGTGCTCACGCGGTATTCAACGACTCCTGTCCTTTCTCGCATGCATGGCTGACAGTAGACTGCTGGGTTGTTACATTATGATTACCGCTGTGTGCGTGCGTGAGGGCGGGTGAGGCGTACTCAGTTCAGCGGCACCCGCAGTCCGCAACCCTTCAGCTCCTGTGAGTTACCTGCTGCGGACGCACACGGATGTAAGCACGCAGGCGAATTAACTACTCACTCGCGGAGTTCATAACTAATGGTCCTGGTGGTTATAGTTTGTGATTTCGTTAAGGATGTGTTGACAAGGTGTGTGTAGCTGTGGCGATTGAGGGTAATGTTAAAAAACAAACTTTGAGATAACTTAACTTCTCAAACTCATTTATTGTTGAAATGACCCGTTGCTTACCGCTTTACAAAGGTGACACATGCCATCGAGGGGAAAAGATATCAGACTTGTTATTGCATAAGTCACTTAATGCGTAATACATTAATTTTGTTCTGACCAGGCGAATGGCTGGAAATCCCCATCTAATTTTAGTAAGGGGTACAAACACTCCTAACTGTTCATTACCATTGATATAGAAACACACATAACAATGCTCGGGACCGGTGACTATTGTTCTCGGATCTCGTGATGGAGAGGTAGAAAACACCAGTGAGTGTTCTATTTTTAGTAGGGGGTACAAACATTCCGCTGGGGATTTCCAGGTTTTGGCTTAGTCAACTAGGAACTATTGCATTAGGATTCTTTTGAGTTACTACATAATTCCGACGGCGTGTTTCGTTCTTTCTTTCTTTTGAAATTACTTGATCTGATTGTTTTCCTACTCAGGAATGTCATGAAATATCGGTTGCATTTTAACACGAGCCAAACGCATGCCATAACCGTGACCAGTTGTTGATGGTCCTCATTTCGTTCAGTGCAGATAGGTCGGTAAGATATTTTATACCAGTGACAAGAGACAGTTTTATAAGATGACAAATTGCTGTAAATTGTCATACTACAACCCATAAAGTATAGCCTACTAGTTGGAGAACAGCAGATATCCAGTTTTTCATGTTTTCAAGATAACGATCCACGAGTTTAGCTCAGACCCTCAACAATTCCATCTAAAACAGCTACTGTTGTCCAAGGTTATGGATGAAATCAGTAACTTCAACAAGCAAAAACGCACGTTTTTTTTTTTTTTTTAATCTGTTTTCTTCCACATAAACACAGTGGACTATAATAATATGACTGTCCCTCTTGATCTTAACTTACACATTCTGGCCAGCGGTATCGGACGCGGAAATTCATAGATCTATCGTAAAGTTTTAGGTCAAGATTTATTATTGTTACTGTTGTTGTTATTCTCTTTTTATTATGTTATGCACACTGCCATATTTACCAGTCCAGCCTTGCACTGCCATATATATCAGTCCAGCCTTGCACTGCCTATTCCTGAATTGTCTCGGGTTGAAAAAACTAGACCACAGATAAAAATGAAATCCCATACATGAAATCAGGCTCTCGTCAGATTTTGAGCATATGAAGTTATTGGTACCACTGTGAAGATTATTCATTTTCCTTTCTGTGTGTGGAAAAAACGTGTTCTATCCAAAGTAGAAGTCCAGATGTTAGCAATTAAAACCGATGGAAGTGACCTGTTCGTGGACCTGAATGTAGTGAGAAAATAGCCCATCACTTTTATTATTCCATCGAGATAATCTCTACCAGGAGATTGAAAGACGTATAGAGAACCTGCTCTTTTCTTCATTATTAATCCATAATAGGTCATGTCACTTACGTAATTACAATTTTTGGGCTTTTACTCAATCTGTTTCAGCAAATTTAACTCTGAAATGTATTTTTAGATTGATGTAGAAGGGTTCTGTGAGGAAAAAAAAAAGGGGGGGGGGGGCGTTTAAAATTCATTCAGTATTGAATTAAAAAAAAAAAAAAAAGAAAAACACCTGCTTTCTCCGTCCGCATCAGTTTGATGAGCGCTTGATGACATCGTGTGGAATCTCGAACCATCTCCTAAGTCCGGTTTTGTCGATCCTACAACAGAGAGGATGTCGTCAGAACCTCCCAATGTACTTGAAACTGGAGTCGGACCTGATGGTGTGCATTTCCACCTCTCACAACCATATTGTTGACGTTCTGGCAAAGCTCCAGTGCAGTAATTGTCTAAGATTTCGGTCGATTTATGCATTGAGTTGGTATAGCGGATGGTGGTAGACAGTGGCCGGGAGCTGGCTTGTGCTCGAATATAATTGACTCTCATATTCGCGTGCATTTCAGTATTTCTGACGTTAATCTTGATTTCAATACTGACAAGTTTTTAAGCCGTGGCAAGACCTCTCTGTCGTCATTTTTAAGAATACAGTATAAATTATGCAGTTAAAATAACCAGCATGAACTGTATTTTTAAAAGTGACGACAAGAGAGGTCTCGGCATGGCTGACCGTTACTCACACTGAAGCTTACGTCTGATATTTCGTTGGCATCCCTGCGTCTCGAGAGACGATGCTGTAGGGCTAGGTTTGGGGATGGAATCTTCTAGAGTGGCTGAGGAGCCCCACCCCAGAGTGGCAGTCTCGCGAACAGTTGTTGCAAATGAAAGGGGTTGACAGGAGTTGAGACTGGCACAGAGGCTGCCCTTGCCTCTCTCCTTGCCCTCTTGTCTGCGAGCTGCATCTGATATCTGCAGGGATTGTAATGGCGATCACTGACAGACATAAGCTCGCTAACTATGTACTGCGGAGGCACGAACTGATCCAATGGATGAATGATAAACTTCAGAACTATTTCGGCTAAGAAATAGAATGTTGTTTTGCTGGTTCAAAAATGAAAAGCGAGTCTCAGAATAATTGAGACAGACAGCTTATACCACCAGGAAGTGCAGCGTAATGACTAAGACCTGCAATATGGAGCCGTAGACGCTATGTACGTCAGTTTTCCGTACGAAGATGTAATTATAATTTTGGTCACCCAGACACCTGCGTAATACGGCCACCTGCGCTGAAATGCAAAGGTCACACCTGTATAGAACTGATTTAGTGCGTTGTTAATAAAGGGCTATTGTTCTGTGGGTAAGGCGATGAATCTAAAGGTACTGAAATGTATCGACAGTGTTTGTATGTGTGTGTGTGTGTGAGAGAGAGAGAGAGGGAGAGAGAGAAAGAAAGAGAGAGAAAGAAAGAGAGAGAAAGAAAGATGTCTGTTTAAAAAGCAGTGTACATCATGATATTAATGATCTAGAATTGTTCTGTAACTTACTCGACCATCAGGCCAAATGGTACTTTGTGCATCATCCAAACACTGTCTTTGGGCCATCTGAAATGTAACTTTGAACTTTATCATATCTTGCTGTAAACCATTCGAATAAGTGGGCTTTTTTTCTTTTTCTTGTGATTTGTAAAGCCTCTTTCTATTGAGTATCTGAGTATTGGGCTCTTTCTGGCGGTTGTCAATTGTTTCGATGGTGCTTTTTCCAGATGGTGACAAGCCTGACAGAAAGAGATTTCCAGCCCGCGTTTAGAGATATTCACCAGCTGCTATAATTGGCTATCTCCATGGTTTTGTCTTGTGTGTCTTCCTCTGTCACTTTCTCTCTCTCTCTTGTCTCTCTCTTTCTCCTCTCCTTCGCCCCTTCTCTCCCTCTCTCTCTCTCTCTCTCTCACACTCTCTCTCGGTATTCGGTCCTTTCTGTTAGTGGTTCTTTCCCCGTTAGACCGCAGATTCCTGTGGGATGCATAATTGTTATACTTGAGTCTTGTCTCTGATGACATGACCTAACCTCACCATTCTTTTCCTTACTTTGAAGTCTCTGACACAAAAATCACAGAAATGCTGTGGTTAGGCGTTGTACGCGGACGTACTCCATGTACCAAGGTGTACCTTCTTGTACACGTACATATCACAGAGACCCAGGACGCACGATGGACACGGTTCGGGGAGATGTAGGACTAGATAACTGCACGCCTTGAGCAGGTAGCTTACCTGAGGTCTCCGTGACATGATCTGCTACCTTACCTGGGACTGCAGTCAACAGCTGGTAGAGTCGTTGTTGTTGTCTCCCCCCCCCCTCCCCCCCCCCCCGCTCATCTTCCTCACATCTCCCAACTTCTCTTGTATCTCTTTCTCTGAATTGTTTTGTTATTGTTTATCTATCTATCCTCACTCTTTCCCTTTTTCTCCCTCTTTCTCTCGCTCTCGCTCTATCTGTCAGTCAACCTAACATTATATCAACTTATGTTCTTTCCCTCGATCTATCTATCTGTCGGTGTAACCTTAGATCTAGTTATGCGTCAGACTGTCTATCTGTCTGTCTGTCCGTCGGTCTGTCTGTCCGTTTGTTCGTTCGTCCTCTGCCTGTGCAGCTCTCTATTTATCCACTAGACGGTCTGTCTATCTGCTTATCCGTTTGTCTGTCTGCCGCTTTGCCTAGCCGTATCTGTCTTTCTGCCAGTCTGCTTATCTGTCTGTCTCTCTGTATATCTGTGTGTCCATCTATTTACAACACCTGACAAATCACTCTGGCTGTATCTCCGTCACTTTCCTAGTTTCTTCTTTGTAACTCGCTCTTATTCCTTTTTCACGTTTTTCACTTCAATTTCTTGATATTTCTTTCCTTTGACCTCAGTTTGTTTGTTTATTTCCTTGATTCTCTCCCTTCCTTTCATTTTCATTTCTCATCCCCCCCCCCCGTAATTTTATTTCTGCATGAGAAAAAGAGATCGCTGGATGACGAACTCCTCATGTCAAGGGTTATCCTACGTACGTGAACTTGGCGTACTGGCTTAAAATAACGTGTAACTTTTGAAGGTGAGTCACAAACAAGGACAGCTTGCCTAGCGAGTGGAAGACATCAGTGGTCGGGAAATGGTGACTTTCGTCCAGAATAGTCGTGTCAAGTCTGTGAGAATCGTTTGAAATGGAATTCTCTCTCTCTCTCTCTCTCTTTTTTAAAATAAGCTATTCAATCTTAAAAGGAAGTAGGATTATCTCGGCTTTTTTAAGAGATTGTCTGTTTTTGCTGAGATTTTTTTTTTTTTGTGGGTAGGAATTTGGAATT